>JASDQU010439858.1:48126-64320 GCA_032191745.1 Picea mariana | reverse complement strand
ACAAACCTTCCTTAACTTTAACAACAAGAGACTAGAATTTTCATCAAACTTTTCTTTAGTCTCACATGCCTAGTTTTGGATTAGTCAACAACCCTAACTTGAAGTAATCATAACTTTGAACCTGTAATGTATAAAGATTTGAAACTTATACACAATGTTATTCAATTTGTTTTGTGAATTTCCTTCAGGTGTCACTAGTTGGAACCTCTCAGAAAAGTATTTATAGAAATAATGGCATACCTTGTTGAATTGTGGCTTATTCTAGAGAGAGACCTTGTAGAGTGTTCCCCACATGAAATATTTGTTGAATTGATCTGAAACTATTAACCAGAATAAAAAAGACGGTACCCTAACCAAAACATTTGGTATCACTCAATTTGGATATGTTATGAAGAAGTTATGACATTTTTACCTGAAACACCTGTTTTTTACTAGTTTTAGGACTAGACACAAACCCTATTTTCCACGGAGTGTAACTCCCAAAATACAATGATCCACAAGCTAAATTGTTTACCATAGATACTTGAGTGTCTCAATCACATAGAAATTTCACACTCTGAATCATTATAGAAAAAAGGATATAGAAAAAATGGTGAGATGACATGTAAATAACATACCTTAGAAAGCATCATCAAAAGAATTTATCCCTCCTTGCATTTTGGCCTTCTTTTCTTCACCTTCCCTTAGAAATTCAGCTTATATATCCTTGGTTACCTCAAACACCTATATATATTCAATATGTTCAATTTTAATTAAAATGAGAGATCCTTGCCTCTTATTGATACTCTCCAAGTATCTTCCTTAAAAACATCTTCTAGGTCACTTGGCCCACTTTCCTTATTTTAGGGTTAACCCAATTCTAATTTCTCCATTAAATTTATTATTGAAATAATTTATTTTGTATCCACTTTGAATNTACTTTGACCTTTTGGGGCTTCTAGATGACATATGAGGGTCCTCCAACTTCGTAAGGCCATAAATCTCAAAACGTGAGGAGTTATGTGACATTCCACTTACCACCAGAAATGGAATGACATGTAGTATCCATATAGAATAGTATTACCTTCAAATATATTTAAAATCATACCGTTATCCATCAAACAAACTTGGGTCCATTACCCAAACTTGGGTTCTCCAACTTCACATGGTCATAACTCTCTAACCATGAAGAGTTATGTGACGTTCTACATACCACCGGAAATGGAATGACAAGAAATATCCATATAGGATAGTTTCCCTGAAAAATTCACTATCCTTCATCTCATTATTCCACAATTAAGAATGGTTTATCTTACTCCGCAAAGCGTCTTCCCGTGTGGGCTTTCACCATAAGGAACCACTTTGGAGTTCATCCATATTTACTTCTTATCAACCATGAAAAAACAATAATGAGTTATATTTACATCAAACAATCTTGGGTCCATTACCCCAACCTTTGTGATATGGGGCTTTCTTCAAGGGTTGACATCAATGAAAACCAACCTTAATCAACAACATCAACAACATGGAACAACAAAATTTTACGTGGTTCACCCTCTCTCTAGGGCTACATCCACAAAATTGTGTTTATTGATATATGCAGTTCTATCTGTGCACTCAGTTGTAGATCCTTCTCTCTCTCCTCTTTATTTCCTATCCATGCACAACTAGTTGCAAAGTCGATCTTCGCACCCAGCTGAAGACCCTAAAATACAACAATGTCCTAAAATATAACACTTCTACATCTCAACACCACTCTTTCCTCTCCCCTCTCAACTCTTTTAGACTTGTATTTATACATTTCATGACTCTCTTTCCTTGATATTCTCTTTCAACGACTTGCTTTTATTTACTTTGTTCCTTCTTGTATGCTTTTTTAACCACTTCGACCCTTCCTCGGTTTGTGTTCCTTCCGCGTGCTTCATACTTTGTCTTTCTTCTTCCTTAATCTTCGCTTTATTCCTTAATACATGACCAAGGGCCAACAATATCTTCATGCATGATTTTTGATATTTCTACAAAATGTTCTCCTTTGTTTGTGCCTTGGATGTTAAGAACAACCTAGATCTTTAAAAACCATTAATTTGCATTTTTTTAGCAGAATTAGCCTGTGGCCCTATAATGTTCCTAATTTGAACCCTATTTGTAGTTGTGCATATAGGTTGGTGAGCCATTTTGGTTTTGCATGCACCAGAGTAGTGCACGATGTAATGATCCATATAGGATGGTGAGTCATTGGAAACAAGTGAAAAATGTAGTGTACATATAGGTTGATGATCCATTGGTACCAAGTTTTGGTATCGGGCACACCTGTAGAGTGCACAAGGCTTGTTATCAAAGAAGAGGTGCACACATTCCATAGTGTTGCGTGTACCTAAGCTAGTGCATGTGGATTTTGCATCAAGGGAGGGTATGCATATTCCATAGTGTTGTGTGCACTTAAGTAAGTGTGTAGGAATGATTGTGATGTACATATATGTAGGTATATGTTTTGAGGTCAGAGACACTGTGTGACTATTGGGCTGGTGAGTCAAGTCGTAAATAGTTCAGTGCGCCTATTCTTGTAAAGTGTATTACACTCAAATTTATTTATATATTACATCATTGCACATAGAATGACTCATATGAAAAGGAACAGAGGGATGAAATCCACCAGAAATAGGAAAAAGGGGGGAATATTTTAATAATATTTTCAAAAAGTGTGATTTACAGATACATTGTTTATACTAAGTTCTCGAGAGAAGGGGAAGAGTCACCAAGTGGATAAATATACTTATGAAGGTGACAAGTGTTGAGTTGAAGGAATGCAATATATATTGTTGACCTTAGTGTAATTCATAATAATTACTCATTATGAAATCCTTCAGACGAAAATTCTTCTGCAAAGGAATATGTATTATGTAATTGATTGTCATTTTCTTAACCCTGTGCTTGGGAAAATCTTGGTATGATTGAATAAGAAGGTTCTCAAGTTGTATTTTGTTTAAGGAGCAGGTTGTGAGGCTCGTAGTTTTTCCAAGAGGTATGTTGTCAGGCCCATGAGCAATATCTCCTAGTGAGAGATTGGTTGGGAATTGTTCCCTACTGCACTGGTAATTAGTTGTAGTTCTATGAAACTTCCCAATTTGGCATGTTGTTGAAGCCATGGAAGGGAAGTGGGGTAGAAGAAGGAATTTTGAGCATAGAAGGGGCACACTTCCTAGGGTGGGACATGAATGTAAGGAATGAGGGACTGTAGACTAGTTGCAGCAGTCGACACCTTGGACTAAGCAATTTCCTTGTTTGTTAGACCATACCTTAGCACCAGGAATCCTTTTTACCCTGCTGTAGTTCGAGCCCTAGCTCAGAGGTGACCTGTTGTTGAAATTTTATGAGAAATAGTGTTTATGGCTGGGAGGAATGTCTGAGTCACATGCACAGTTGGTGCCTTTCATAAAATATATTTTTTCTTATGTGCTTGTCTGTTTACTACGTGCTTATTCATTTGTATATGTTATGATCTATTACTTGCATAGTGTTTCATATGAATAATGATTTTTATTATGTTAATGTTGTTTATTGTGCAAGTTTGATCTAAGTGTTTAGCATAGTATTCATATATGTGGATTATGTTAGTTGATAAATAAATTTTGTTAAGATGGTCCTGGTAATTGGTCAAGAGCTTCCTCAATGAGGCTAGAAGTATCGTGCACATGGAAAGTGGTATGTGTGCACAGGTGACTAGTTTCATTGTGAGTGTTGGGAACGTAGTCCGAGAGCATAGGAAAGCAAGAACTGGAAGTAGAAACAAAAAAATTATGTATGTTGTGGGATTCAAATGCTCCATATGGCTATGCACGCAGTAGTGTTCACATGTTAGAGGGGTGTTACGTTCATTAATGTTGGTGTCCTCAGTATGCTTGAGCACACCATTTTTTATTCAAGTTACTTCCACTGTTATAATATGTATAAAAGAGAGGGAATGTAGTGTGGCACAAACTATATTGGGTTATGTGAATTTCCTTGAGTGATTCCACGCAATATAATGTTAATTGTGAACTATTCTTTTTTATGTGTTTCTACTCAACAACAAGTTGGGTAACATTACATTATAATATCAGAGTTGAAGTTGGAAGGATTTGTGTAATGTGGCCCGGCCTCGGAGGTTTGGGACATTACATTTTGGTATCAGAGAAATTGGTTCAACATTGGAATTGTATGGGCTAGAAATTAGCAGGAAATAGACGTGTGTGTTAAGTATTGGTGTTGCGTAGTGTAGATTTTATTATGTGTGGAAACTATTGTCGTGCGATGTGTTGATGATTATAGTTTTGTGATACATCCCCCAGGATACAGACCTGAGAGAGAGCCCCTGAGATGGGTGTTTGGTTCCTATCTGAGATAGAACTAGAACGTAGTGATGGCCTCCTCCTTACAGAGAGTTGAGAAGAACTCCAGATGATTCTCCTGTGTAATGCAGTGAGAAAGAAAATCTGATGAGTTAGATGTACCAGTGGTTGAGCACAAGGTGAACGTGTGAATTCCCATGAGATGGGTGCATCGTTCTGAGATAGAGATGAAAACAATGCATTAGCCTCCTCTGAGCAGAGAGTTGAGATGATGAACCCCATATGAATCTCATGTGTAATGCAGTGGAAAAGAAGATTTTTTGAGTTTGATGTGCCTATGGATGAGCACAGGTGAATGTGATCCTACTCATTGAGCACTAGTGAGTGTGGTTCTCCTATTAGACACAGTGAGATAGAGATATGGAAATCCATATGTATGTTCCTTAGTTACTGATAACTAGTGGGTGTATGATATCCCTTGCTATATTGTTCAAGAGTCAGACTTACTTGTAACCCTAATTATAATGTAAAGTGTAAAGGTCTGTCCCACCTTAATGTAAAAGATAATTAATCTTGTAATTATTAATTATATTATAAGTTATTGAGGTCGGCATTTTGTGCCAATAGAAACTTTTTTTAATAGGTTCAGTCTAATATAAGTAAAGGTAAATTCCCCATTGAGGAATCATATCTCAAGTGTGAGTTTGGAAATTTCAGCAAGTACATCTTCTTGGGAAAAGTGTACACCTCTCTTGGGCACTAGTCTTCTAGGGTTTATGAGTACCCTTTTGTGTGCTAGGTGTTTATGGTGGTGGAGGTGTTTATATTGAAGAATATAGCAAAGGATTGGTTGTGTTTTCTTCCCCTGTTAAGAAGGTTTTCCTAGGATACTTCTTATGTACTTGTGCATGGTGTTTCTTCTTGTGATCTTGGTTGTTGCAACAAATTGTCTATGGTTTAAGTAAATGCTAAAATGGAATGAACTTCATGATTAATCCTAGATTATTGAAAAATAAACATGGTATCAGAGCATAGGTCGTGAAGAACCCATTACACAAGCATCTACCAGTCTTCTCTCTTTTCTGCAGAACCGTACAACCCTCCTAGGGTTTCCAGAAAATTTGTATGACCCTCCTTTCTTAGGAGTTATAGCCCTTAATACTTGGACATTGGGGATAATTTTTACATAGGAGGGTACAGCCTCCTTCAGTGCACCTCCAGAAGCTCTTGAAGTGAAATTCTGAGAATTTTTTATTTTTGGCCGTAAGGTTTTAGGGTTCTACAAATCTCTGCAGATTTTTGGTTTTAGGGTTTCTGCAGCTCTTTGAAGAATACTTCAAGATTACCTATGTTCTTATGACTTTCAAGGCTTATTGTTGGCATTCATAAGCCCAAAAAAACCTAAAAGTGCTAGCCTAGCCTAGCCATTAGGTTTTCTATCCCAGTTGGCAAGGTTTTGTGAAGAATCTAAATTTATGATGAACGAAACTATGATGGAAGATGATCTTGATGGATCAAGAAAATTCAAGTTTCTGGAAAACAAGACTTCATAGGAAGGATTATTGTGGGAGATACAAAAAGGTGACACTGTGACTACCTTCTTCATGAATATGTCAGAGGACAAAGATCAACCATGTTCCATTGGATAAATCATATCAACACCCTCAGGTATGCACTTGTATATATATTATTTGTATCATTATCATGAGGGTAATTGTAGGAGGAAGGAACCTTTGTTGAAGTCATGGATCCAAAGGGATCTTAGTGAATTCAGAGGAACAATAGACTGGAAATGAAGACTTCAAGTTTGATTGTTTTAATTGTCATTCCTCTAAACCCATATTTCTAAAAGTTTTCTACATTACTAGTATGTGTTGTAGCTGTGAAAACAATCCTTAAATTGTTTTGATTATAGATATGTACTCATTATTCTCCTTTAGGAGATATTCTTATTTTGTTTCCTTTTTTTTTCTTGTTCCTGATAGTTTAAAAACAAAGGAATATGGTTATAATTTAGACTTTAGAAGGAGTCAAAACTATTTGAGAAGGAGGAAGAATAGAACCATCATTAAGGAAATCAATGCAATAATACATGATCAAAATCTTTCTATGATTATGTGGGTAGAAGCATGCATGACACAATATATGAGTCCTCACCAAATTTTGAAAAAAAACATAACTCTTGAAGAAGCCTTCACCAGAGTGAAGCCAAATATTGAACACTTCAGGATATTTGGGTGCACAATGTATTTTTCATGTACCCAAGAAGAAAATGTCCAAGATAGACCATTCAAGGAGAAAGGATACATGTATGGGATAACAATGAATCTTCGAAGACATATCAGATCTACATTCATGTTCAGAGACAAATTGAGACTAGCAGAGATGTTTCTTTTGAAGAAGAGATAACCCTTCAAAGATCCAAAGAATATTACATGGATATTGACAGTGAAACAATACCATCTCCCCCTTCAGTAGTTCAGAAAGAGATAAACATTATTCCAGCTAATCCAATTGTTCCAGTTGATATGCCGAGAGATATTGTAGGAGAGCATAAAAGGCATGCCTAGGGTCAAAAAAACTCTGCAAAAGGAAGAGGAACATGCAATTCCCTCAAGGGAAATATTGAGAAAGAAAAAGAGATTTTCAAAGATACCCTTTATCCATGAGCCACTTCATTGATTCTAAGACTCCCTGTCATGGAGAAGAAATGGGTGAAAAAGTATGGCAAGTTGCCATGAAAAGAAGAATACCAATATACCTTAAATAATGATGTATGAGATATTGTTCAAACACCAGAAGGGAAGTCTGTGGTGACTTCCAAGTGAATATATAAGATCAAGCATGCAGCTGATGGAAGTGCCAAGAAATACAAAGCGAGATATGTAGCTAGGGGATTCCCACAAATAGAGGGAGTTGTCTTTGATGAGACACTTGATCCAGTAAGCCCAATACACTTCCATCCATACCACCATATATGAGTTGGAACCCACATCATATGGATGGATCCTTGATGAGTTGGGATTCAACAAGAGTTTTGTTGATACAAACCTACATTATTACATTTTTGGTGACGAGAGCCTGATTTTTGGTGACTTATTCAGAAAACCTTGTTGTTGGATACAAGTAAGATTTGACTTATGATTTTGAGATGAAGGATCTGAGTATGATGCACTACTTCTTGGGACAAGAAGTATGACAGAGGACTGATGATATTTTCCCAAGTCAATGAAAATATACAGTGGGAATATTAAAGAAGTTTAGTATGACAGAATGAAAATCCATGATGATAGAAATGAATGATGATGATTTAGATGAGATTGATACATAGTTGATTGGATCACTAATGTATATGGTTAACACTAGAAATGATATATGCTATGCAACAAATTTTCTTAGTCAATCCATGAGTCAGCCGAGATAGACTCACTAGATAACAGTAAAGCATGTATTGAGATATATATGAGGCACAATTAGATATGGCATGAGATATGCCTCCAGTGTGAAGTTGAGTTTGCACGGATATGTCGATAACATATTGAGAAAAGAGTAAAGTGGAATGGAAGATCACATCCAGTTGTTGTTGGAGTTTTCCATGGTTTCCTATTGAAGAAGAGAACAAAGCTCTGTGGCCTTGAGTACCATAGAAGCAAAGTATATATCATTGAGTGTGTGAATCAGTGTGGCTTCATAAGCTTCTGACAGACTTACTTGATCATGAGATGGATTCTATGATTATAACCAGAGTTATGTGAAGCTCTTTGAGAACCCTATGCTTCATGATAGATCAAAACAAGTTGAGATAAAATATCATTTTCAAATACATGATGCAGAGGAAATTAGTACACGTGCAGTACCTTCCTACACATGATCAGATTGCAGACATCTTCACCAAACTGAATTGGGGAAGAATACCTCTCTAGTTGAGAGGGAGTGTTGATTACTATAGCTAAGACAAAATTTGAGTACTTCTATGTGAGACTTGGCCTGATGGAGAATGCCTCTCTAGTTGAGAGGGAGTGTTAATGATTACAGCTGCGTGAGACATCCTCCAGGACACAAACCTCATAGAGAGCCCTTGATATGGGTTTGTGGTTCCTATCTAAGACAGAAATGGAACATAGTGATGGCCTCCTTTTTACATAGAGTTGAGAATAAATCCAGATGATTCTCCTATGTAACACAGTGAAAAAGAAGATTTGTTGAGTTAGATGTACCTGTGGCTAAGCACAAGGTGAACGTGTGAATTCCCATGATTTGGGTGCATCCTTCTGAGACAGAGATGAAAATGATGTATTAGCCTCCTTTGAGCAGAGAGTTGAGATGATGAAATCCAGATGACTCTCATGTGTCATGCAGTGGGAAAGAAGATATGTTGAGTTAGACGTGCATTTGGATGAGCACAAGTGAACATGATCATAGTGGTTGAGCACTAGTGAGTGTGGTTCTCATGTGAGATGCAATGATATAGAGATATGGAAATCCCTATGAATTTTCCCCTAGTGGTTGAGCACTAGTGGGTGTATGAGATCCCTTTCTATATTGTTCAAGAGACAGACTTACATGTAACCCTAATTGTAATGTAAAGGGTACATGTTGGCCCCACCTTAATGTAAAATATAATTAATCTTGTAATTATTAATTATATTATAAGTTATTGAGGTCGACCCTATTGTGCCAATAGACACTTATGTTCACAGGTTCAATCTAATATAAGTAAAGGTAAATTCCCCATTGAGGAATCATATCTCAAGTGTGAGTTTGGAAATTTCAGCAAGTACATCTTCTCGGGAAAAGTGCACACCTCTCTTGGGTGTTAGTCTTCTAGGGTTTGTGAGAACCCTTTTGTGTGCTAGGTGTTTATGGTGGTGGAGGTCTTTCTCTTGAAGAATATAGAAAAGGATTGGCTAGGTTTTCATCCCTTGTTTAGAAGGGTTTCCCAAGATACTTCTTGTGTACTTGTGCATGGTGTTTCTTCTTGTGATCTTGGTTGCTGCAACAAATTGTCTATGGTTTAAGTAAAATGTTAAAATGGAATGAACTTCATGCTTAAGCCTATATTATTAAAAAATAAACACAGTGCAAAGCTATGATGCATGAAAATTATTGATGCACGGTATGTGCACTAGAATTTGGGATGTTAAGAACATCCAAGGAATCAGAATAAAGGATTATGACAAGATGGTCCGGAGTTTCATGAAGTTGTCTTAGGAATTCGTCTAACAAATTGTACATTTTGCAGAATTATCAGCAATTAGAATAGGACATAATAAATACATAAGGTCAAAAGCATGGAAGATGTGCAGAGGAATTATATTCCTAATGTTATAGTCCAAAAATGCCACATCTATGCATCCAAGACATTGGCCCATCCATTTGCATACTTTGCCAAAAATATTGTTGAGGCTTCCTTATAAAAAACCATTTTTTGGATAGTTTACACGCCCTTTTGCACTAATAGTCTACATACACACACGTCCTTCATGCTAGTTATCCCACATATGTATGCTTGTTGCATGCTAGTTATCTCATGTTTACCTCCAAAAGTTGCAAAAAATATAAATTGTGCAGAATACGATGAAGTTTACAGGATATGGAGGGTTTCCTAACCATTTTACCCCTTGTATCTCATCCCCAAACTGAATAACCATATTTTCCTCATATAAAAGGAGGTCTTGAGGAGTCATTTAGACATATGAACAAGAGAATAAGAAGACTCTTCCAAAATCATTTCCCTCTCATTGCCCAAGATTTGCATCTTTCTCTGAGTTTTATGCTCAACTTTCCCCTCCAATCATTGTCTATATGCAACCCTTTCTCCTCCCCTTGATGGTATGTTGGTTGTGAGAATATTATGTGGGATTGATGCACTTAGAGCCACAACAAAGAAGCCCATACTTGAAAAAAAAATTCGTAACCTTTCATCTAGAATTTGAATAAAAGAGATTATCTTTATATCTATATTTAGGCTTTTAAAGTGATTACTAGAGATTGTATATATCATTGCATTGTATTCTTAACCCCTTGCATTTCATCTTCAGGAGGAGATCTGTGATCTAGGAGGGAACAACAAGCAGTTTAGGTCTACATCAATAGTAAGGATTCAAGGTGCACTCATTAACCTTCTCTTCTCTCTTTCTCTTATCACTTAGTCTAGATTGTTTTGGGGTAGATTAGAGATAAGTCCGTCTTTTTAGGGAGTTATCACTCTACCTATTCCTTAGACCTAGTTTAGGGGGAATTTCCCCATAGCATAATTGGTGACTCCACTGGGGATTCTCTCTAGGGTCTTAGTGGGAGATTCTAGTTTGATTTTATTTTTCAGTTTCTTTTTTAGTTTTATCAGTTTTCTAAGTCAGTTTGGGTCTTTTGTCACCTTCCAGGTTCCTACCAGCCTCCCTTGCCCAGTTTTCTTTCCAAACCTTTTTTTTTTTTAAACTTGCATAGGTGTACACACCCTATCCTCTATATAGCATGTGTACATACATGTTATGCATAGTATACAGCCCCTTTGCATACGCAGGTTGCTTATGCACAACATGTGTCTCTATCTTTTGGAAGGGTTTTAAAAAGACTTTTTATTTCTTGGAAAGAAGCTCTTTTCTTCTCAGGCCTTCCAGAACTCTTGAGGGTCTCTATTGTTTGTGTTTGGTTGGGTTAAAGACTCAGTTTATCTTGCGATTTGTAACGAACCCTTGTTGTTTCTTTATTTCTTTTGTTTGTTTTTAAGGTTTAGGGTGATTAACTTATAAGTGTTAGATCCTCTTGTGGATTCCAGTGAATCCATGCATTCAAGTAGTGTCTTAGGGTCTATGTTAGTCTTGGGTTTATTTTCTATTTACCTTGTTTGTGCTTAGAAAAATGAAAAAATATCATTTACTTGTGATTTTCTTTTCTAAGCATTCAAAAATAAAATAAACAAATTGTAGTTTCATTTAGTTATGCATTTTTGTTTGGTAGTTGTAGCATAGGTTGTTTATTACAAAAGAAAAGAGTTCCATTTCCAAAGTTCCTTCTATGTTATTTCCTTGAAAGTTTAGTAGTTTTCATTTGCATTGTGAAACGAAAAGTGCATTCTAGGAAACCTTTTTCATTTTAGGATCTTCGACTATATTTCAAAAAAATTTCACTTACAAATATTAATAGCCATTTTTCAATTGTAGAACGTAGTTTTCTTTCTGCACAAATGATCTAAAGCTTTTATTTCTTCTCTTTCGTCTCTTGAAAACACCATAAGTTGCACGTCTATACCCTTTGGAGTAAATCAAGCCAATTAAAATCAATGATTAACACTAAAATCAACTATACTTGTCTTTGTAGGGTTCACCAAGTAGTATAGGCTTTAGGGCCTTGAAATAGATGTGGAGAGGAAACTCTTCAAGGCCACTTAAACACACATAAGATTCTGTGATAGGGAGTGTGAAATTCCAGTTTCGTAAGAGTCAGCTGGGACACTCCTCTAACACGAGGGATAAACACAAGGCCACATGAGGAGAGGTAGAGGAGATAAACCCTCCAAAGCTGGACCAAACATAGTGGGGATCGTATATTGAGGGTCGTTCTTGAGATTTTTTATGATAGAATTTGACTATGGAGCCTCATGGACCTCAAATATGTTTGAAATCCTCAATTTTCTTGAGAACCATTTTCCTTTTGTACCCTTGAAAGGATTCGAATTTGTTATCTTGCTTATTAATATCATCCTAACTCTTAGTTGTACCCACCTAGTGACTAACTGTGAGTTGGAAGCCTAGTTTCCTATTTCCAGGGACTTACACATGTGATTGTGGGGGTATATTGTGGTACCTAGGGAAGACATTAGATCTCACTTTGCAAAGTATACCCCGATGGTGTTTCCATGTTTGAGTTACACTTGCACTGATAAGTTTCTCTAGTGTCAATTGGCGTAATTGTTCTTCCTTCCAGTCATTTGATTTCTTGATTTTTCGTTAGGAAATTTTTAGTGTGTGCTCTATGTTTCACTCTAGCTTAACCTTAGAGTGTCAGTTGGTCATTTCACAAGGTGGACTATAAATAGATCTGTTGTTCATGTAGGCTTCAGGGCCTATTTTTAGTTACTTTCGAGCCACCTTTGCCACCATTGAAGTGTAGGCTAGATAAAGAGGGCTCATTTGAAGAAGTCAAGCCACAGGAAAATGTACTCGATTTGACTCCGAGAGAAGACTTTCGATACTGGAGGATTCCTTCGTTTCTAACCTAAAATATAAAGGATTCATGCCCACAAAACCTCCGATCATTGACTTGTTAGTTATGCTTCTTATTTAGATAGTCTCTCCTAAGGTGACTTCACCTAAACATTAGTTTGTTAGACGATTGGCAATGGAAGCAACTAGTGCTACCTCTTCTGAGAGTCATCATACTCTCATCTCAACTGTCATGGGAGGTGGTTTTGTTCCTCCTCCCCCATCTCCACCTATCAGGACTACGACTATCCAGACACCCACAACTTAGGGTAGTGGCACAGTCCCCTCAATGACTATGACCATTGTTCCCTCTATTCAGAATGTGTCTGGTGCTCCCTTTTCATATGGGATGTCAGGTTTTGACTCTAGTTCGACCTTAACCTACTATACTCTACAGACAATTGGTTTGGGGGAAAGGAGTTCTAATGTTCCCTTACAAAGATCTTTCGCAGGCACCACTGCCCTATTTAACGTTATCCCTTATGGTGGGGGTCATATCCCTCCTTCGTCCCCTTCGCTCAAATGTGATTTCCAATAACCAATTGGGCTTAACACCAGCTCTATCTTGTTCAATGGGGGGAGTCATGGGCCTCAATCCTATATGAATATGGTAGGGTCTATGCCTTTTTCTTTGTTCAGTGAATTTGGAAATAATGCTTTCTCACAGTCTTCTTTATCGTCAAGGGGAAACACTATCTTTCGTCAACCAAACCCTATGCAAGGATTTTTTCCTTCATAGGGGGTGATGACATAAGTTTACTCCTCACAGGGTCTTGTAAATCCCTGGGAGGGCTCGTTTCCTTTGCAAGGGACGTCTCACACTCAATGGAACCTTGGGCAAGGTCCAATACCTATGTCAGGAGGGTCATCCAACTATGGGAATCTTCCGGTGATGCAGAATCAAATTAAAAATCCTTTTACTGGAGAGGGACACCATGGTTTCTACCAAAACCCTAGTGTTATCACTGAAATTTCATTCACACATGGTTACAAGAACTCAGCATCATCAAACAGTAATGAAGTCATTCATGGCCCTGAATTAATCTCACAGCATTCAAAAAAGGGAAAAAAATATACAAAGTAGTGAAAAATTGAAGAGCGCTTTGCAGACATTGGGCGCCCGCGCACATGCACGGAACAGGAATGTAGAAAGCGCGCATAGGCGCATGATGCGTGGTTGTTAGCGCAAAAATCTGTGCACCTGCTAAATGGCACATTTATGAATGTGTTCAACCTCCCAACCACTTATGGTTCAGCTCCCAAGCTGATTTGACCTCCAAATCCGGGATGGATCTGAATGGTGGGCTGGTCAAAGACCTAAAAATGCCCTAAATGGCCTCTTTTCACACTACAAAGAAGTTACACAATAACCGAATGCAATGCTATAAAAAGCCATGAATGCACCTCATTTTCTCAAGGAATTCAAAGTAATGTTATGATGCTTATATTGTTTTAAGGACTCCATCCTTGACAAGAACACATTGGCACCATTTTATTGGGCAATCCATCTCACCATTGAGTGGATTTGCAAAGAGTTCTTTCATCACCATTTTCATTTTCTTTGTTGTAAGAAGAGCTACTAGTGAGGGTCCAAGAGCCTTCCCTTGGAGGAAGAAGGGACTCATATTCCCCTTTCTTCTTGGTTCTTTGTTTTCATCAATATATCAAGCCTCAAACATTGGTGACATGGGTCTTTTTGTTCTTGTTATCTCTATGTCCCTATGCTTATGATTTTAGTTTTTATTAGATTAATTCTTAATTATTGTTTTGTTTTTTTCTTTCTCTAACTCTTTTCTCTACAGTTGTCTTGCTCAGCAGACCCAACTGATCTTGAAAGCACCTCTTATTTGCTCACCAAGGTGACGAAAGAGGCGCAACAGATTGGTGACTCCACTGGGGAAAGATATCAAATTCCTACCTCATTTGGGTTTATTCTGCTCTTCTTTTAGCTTGCTTAACTTGCAGGTGCACTAACCGGCCTAAGCCGACCTGCTAACCATCCAATTCAAAGGAGAATTGAGTGAAATCCATCCGGATTTTTCTTTCTCGACCGCTTGTCACCAGTGCATGGGTATTCTACCCCACAGACATGCATCATGCACACATGCACTTAAGTGACAACCTTTCTCTACGTGCATGCGCTTTATGACACATCTCTGTTCGCGCACCTGCGCTCTGTGCGCCTATGTCTGCACTAGGGGCTGCGCTTTGAGCAAAATTTCACATTGTAAGTTGTTGGGATGTGGGGAAGGCCATTTGCCTTCTTAAAAATGATGTCAAGCATGTTTTAAAGCAGCACCACACTTAGTCCCCTCATCATATAAAGGGGTTGGTCAAACACACATAGGCACTTAAGAGGATAAAATCAATTTTCCTTCTTTGCTTTTTGCCACATGGATGGCTTGTTTTGACTTATAATATAAGGTGGAAATAATTTGTAATCACATTTAACTCACATTGGGACTAGAATTTGAGTTACAATTGCTTAGTATGCTCTTCTCTCGTGCCTTCAAGCAACCTTGAGAATCATAAAAAGTTTGTGAAACAATTCATCTCCCTTAACAAAGTTTAAAACCTTTAGGAGAGGACAACGGCCCTTCTTGGGACCCCTCTTAGTTTTCTTTTTCAAACACATATTAATATTATAATGGACCCATACATGCCCACATGCTACAAATATAGGATAGTATTTGAAAATTTTCTTTCTTAGATAAAAACACTAGGGAAGTTTAAAGGTTTGTAACAGGCCCATACATGCCCACATGTTCAATCTAGGATAGTTTCAAGATTTTTTTAGATTACACCACGATAGGGAGTTAAAGTATAGTAACGGACCCACATGTCCACATGCTAGCTTCCTAGGGCTTTTGAATTACACAAGGTTGTACCAAAGGCACTTAGTTAATTAGGTAATCAAACTCTTGTAAGGACCAAGTGTTAAGAACCAAACATCAATATAGCATAGAAAAACCTCAGGAAAAGTACTCAATGCCTTGAAAAAGAGATAATTTCAAATAATAAGCCTCTTCGAGGGGGAAACCTCCCTTTACCCCACTTAAATGTTCAAGTACAAGATGATTCAAAATGAAAATGTCTCCTTGGTATATATAGGAGACTAGGAGGTATAATTACAACTAATGGCCTAAAGCCGACATAAATTAAATAACATTACTAATCTAAGTTACAACTAATGGCCTAAAGCCGACATAAATAAAATAACATTACTAATCTAATATGCCCCTAATTAAGGGGTAATGATCCAATATTAGGGCTTAACATGCCCCTCCCCTTGAGACAAGTGTTGTCCGCAACGCTTGAGTAACTCTAGATGCTTCTGTATAAAAGACTCATCTTCTCAAGTGGAATCTTCAGCCAGTAGTTTCCTCCATTTAATGAGATACTCTGAAATGGATCTATTCCTCAGTTGGCGAATTCTTGCGTCAGTGATGGCTTCAGGCTCCAATATGATTTTTCCTTCCATGTCAAGTTCTGGCAATATAGTTTGAATTGGGATCTTGTCGCCTATAACCTTCTTTAAGCATGAAACATGGAAAACTGGGTGTACTCGTGAAGATGCAGGCAGCTCCAATTTGTATGCCATAGTACCAATCTTTTGCAAAACCTTATAAGGGCCATAGTACTTTGGTGATAATTTATTATCCTTCTTGGCTTGCTTGAGGGAC
>JASDQU010439858.1:16270-40149 GCA_032191745.1 Picea mariana | reverse complement strand
TCAAACAATCTTGGGTCCATTACCCAAACCTTTGTGATACAGGGCTTTATTCAAGGGTTGACATCAATGAAAACCAACCTTAATCAACAACATCAACAACATGGAACAACAAAATTTTACGTGGTTCACCCTCTCTGTAGGGCTACATCCACAAAATTGTGTTTATTGATATATGCAGTTCTATCTATGCACTTAGTTGTAGATCCTTCTCTCTCTCCTTTTCATTTCCTATCCGTGCACACCCCGTTGCAAAGTCAATCTTCGCACCCAGCTGAAGACCCTAAAATACAACAATGTCCTAAAATATAACACTTCTACATCTCAACACCACTCTTTCCTCTCCCCTCTCAACTCTTCTAGATTTCTATTTATACATTTCATGACTCTTATAAAACCCTAGACTGAATCCCAGGTGCAAAAACACTAGATCCACATTGCCAAAACCCTAGGTCTACATAACCCTCATTTTAAGGACTTCATCGACCTGTTCCTCCTTCTTCTATGCGAGGTGCTCCAAAGAACCCATTAGTGTCTTCTTTTGCTTGTTGAATTGTCCACAATCTATCTTATTTGTTGCTTTGTCTTCCTTGATATTCTCTTTCAATGACTTGCTTTTCTTTACTTTGTTCCTTCGTGTATGCTTCTTTAACCACTTCGACCCTTCCTCGGTTTGTGTTCCTTCCGCGCGCTTCATACTTTGTCTTTCTTCTTCCTTAATCTTCACTTTATTCCTTAATACATGACCAAGGGCCAACAATATCTTCATGCCTAATTTTTGATATTTCTACAAAATGTTCGCCTTTGTTTGTGCCTCGGATGTTAAGAACAACCTAGATCTTTAAAAACCATTAATTTGCATTTTTTTAGCAGAATTAGCCTGTGGCCCTATACTGTTCCTAATTTGAACCCCATTTGTAGTTGTGCATATAGGTTGGTGAGCCATTTTGGTTTTGCATGCACCATAGTAGTTCACGATTTAATGATCCATATAGGATGGTGAGTCATTGGAAACAAGTGAAAAACGTAATGTACATATAGGTTGATGAGCCATTGGTACCAAGTTTTGGTACCGGGCGCACCTGTGGATTGCACAAGGCTTGTTATCAAAGAAGAGGTGCACACATTCCATAGTGTTGCGTGTACCTAAGCCAGTGCATGTGGATTTTGCATCAAGGGAGGGTATGCATATTCCATAGTGTTGTGTGAACTTAAGTAAGTGTGTAGGAATGATTGTGATGTACATATATGTAGGTATATGTTTTGAGGTCAGAGAGACTGTGTGACTATTGGGTTGGTGAGTCAAGTCATAAATAGTTCATTGCGCCCATTCTTGTAAAGTGTATTACACTCAAATTTATTTATATATTACATCATGGCACATAGAATGACTCATATGAAAAGGGATAGAGGGATGAAATCCACTAGAAATAGGAAAAGGGAGGGAATATTTTAATAATATTTCCAAAAAGTGTGATTCATAGATATATTGTTTATACTAAGTTCTTGAGAGAAGGGGAAGAGTCACCAAGTGGATAAATATACTTATGAAGGTGAAAAGTGTTGAGTTGAAGGCATGCAATATATATTGTTGACCTTAGTGTAATTCATAATAATTACCCATTATGAAATCCTTCAGACGAAAATTCTTCTGCAAAGGAATATGTATTATGTAATTGATTGTCATTTTCTTAACCTGTGCTTGGGAAAATCTTGGTATGATTGAATAAGCAGGTTCTCAGGTTGTATTTTGTTTAAGGAGCGGTTTGTGAGGCTCTTAGTTTTTCCAAGAGGTATGTTGTCAGGCCCGTGAGCAATATCTCATGGTGAGAGATTGGTTGGGAATTGTTCCCTACTGCACTGGTAATTAGTTGTAGTTCTATGAAACTTCCTAATTTGGCCTGTTGTTGAATCCATGGAAGGGAAGTGGGGTAGAAGAAGGAATTTTGAGCATAGAGGGGGCACACTTCCTAGGGTGGGATAGGAATGTAGGGAATGAGGGACTGTAGACTAGTTGCAGCAGTCGACACCTTGGACTAAGCAATTTCCTTATTTGTTAGACCATACCTTAGCACTAGGAATCCTTTTTACCCTGGTGTAGTTCGAGCCCCAGCTCAGAGGTGACCTGTTGTTGAAATGTTATGAGAAATAGTGTTTATGGCTAGGAGGAATGTTTGAGTCACATGCACAGTTGGTGCCTTTCATAAAATATATTTTTTCTTATGTGCTTGTCTGTTTACTATGTGCTTATTCATTTGTATATGTTATGATCTATTACTTGCATAGTGTTTCATATGAATAATGATTTTTATTATGTTAATGTTGTTTATTGTGTAAGTGTGATCTAAGTATTTAGCATAGTATTCATATATGTGGATTATGTTAGTTGATAAAAAAAAATTGTTAAGATAGTCCTGGTAATTGGTCAAGAGCTTCCTCAATGAGGCTAGAAGTATCGTGCACATGGAAAGTGGTATGTGTGCACAAGTGACTAGTTTCATTGTGAGTGTTGGGAACGCAGTCTGAGAGCATAGGAAAGCAAGAGCTGGAAGTAGAAACAAAAAAATTATGTATGTTGTGAGATTCAAATGCTCCATATGGCTATGCGCGCAGTAGTGTTCACATGTTATAGGGGTGTTACGTTCATTAATGTTGGTGTGCTCAGTATGCTTGAGCACACCATTTTTTATTCAAGTTACTTCCACTGTTATAATCTGTATAAAAGAGAGGGAATGTAGTGTGTCACAAACTATATTGGGTTATGTGCATTTCCTTGAGTGATTCCACGCAATATAATGTTAATTGTGAAATATTATTTTTTATGTGTTTCTACTCAACAACAAGTTGGGTAACATTACATTATAATATTAGAGTTGAAGTTGGAAGGATTTGTGTAATGTGGCCCGGCCTCGGAGATTTGGGACATTACATTTTGGTATCAGAAAAATTGGTTCAACATTGGAATTGTATGGGCTAGAAATTAGCATGAAATAGATGTGTGTGTTAAGTATTGGTGTTGCGTAGTGTAGATTTTATTATGTGTGGAAACTATTGGCGTGCGGTGTGTTGATGATTATAGTTGTGTGATACATCCCCCAGGATACAGACCTAAGAGAGATCCCCTGAGATGGGTGTTTGGTTCCTATCTGAGACAGAACTAGAACGTAGTGATGGCCTCCTCCTTACAGAGAGTTGAGAAGAGCTCCAGATGATTCTCCTATGTAATGCAATGAGAAAGAAAATCTGATGAGTTAGATGTACCAGTGGTTGAGCACAAGGTGAACATGTGAATTCCCATGAGCTAGGTGCATTGTTCTGAGACAGAGATGAAAACAATGTATTAGCCTCCTCTGAGCAGAGATTTGAGATGATGAACCCCAGATGACTCTCATGTGTAATGCAGTGGGAAAGAATATTTTTTGAGTTTGATGTGCCTATGGATGAGCACAAGTGAACATGATCCTACTGGTTGAGCACTAGTGAGTGTGGTTCTCCTATTAGACACAGTGAGATAGAGATATGGAAATCCCTATGGATGTTCCCCTAGTTACTGATAACTAGTGGGTGTATGATATCCCTTGCTATATTGTTCAAGAGTCAGACTTACCTGTAACCCTAATTGTAATGTAAAGGGTATAGGTCTTCCCCACCTTAATGTAAAAGATAATTAATCTTGTAATTATTAATTATATTATAAGTTATTGAGGTCGGTATTTTGTGCCAATAGAAACTTTTTTTGATAGGTTAAGTCTAATATAAGTAAAGGTAAATTCCCCATTGAGGAATCATATCTCAAGTGTGAGTTTGGAAATTACAGCAAGTACATCTTCTTGGGAAAAGTGTGCACCTCTCTTTGGCGCTAATCTTATAGGGTTTGTGAGCACCCTTTTGTGTGCTAGGTGTTTATGGTGGTGGAGGTATTTATCTTGAAGAATATAGCAAAGGATTGGTTGTGTTTTCTTCCCCTGTTAAGAAGGTTTTCCTAGGATACTTCTTGTGTACTTGTGCATGGTGTTTCTTCTTGTGATCTTGGTTGCTGCAAAAAATTTTCTATGGTTTAAGTAAATGATAAAATGGAATGAACTTCATGATTAATCCTAGATTATTGAAAAATAAACATGGTATCAGAGCATAGGTCGTGAAGAACCCATTGCACAAGCATCTACCAGTCTTCTCTCTTTTCCGCAGAACTATACGACCCTCCTAGGGTTTCCAGAAAATTTGTATGGCCCTCCTTTCTTAGTCATTCTAGCCCTTAATACTTGTACATTGGGGATAATTTTGACATAGGAGGGTACGGCCTCCTTCAGCGCACCTCCAGAAGCTCTTAAAGTGAAATTATGAGATTTTTTTATTTTTGGCCCTAAGGTTTTAGGGTTCTGCAAATCTCTGCATATTTTTGGTTTTAGGGTTTCTGCAGCTCTTTGAAGAATCCTTCAAGATTACCTGTGTTCTTATGACTTTCAAGGCTCATTGTTGGCATTCATAAGCCCAAAAAAACCTAAAAGTGCTAGCCTAGCCTAGCCATTAGGTTTTCTAGCCCAGTTGACAAGGTTTTGTGAAGAATCTAAATTTATGATGAACGGAACTATGATGGAAGATAATCTTGATGGATCAAGAAAATTCAAGTTCCTGGAAAACAAGACTTCAAAGGAAGGATTATTGTGGGAGATACAAAAAGGTGACACTGTGACTACCTTCTTCATGAATATGTCAGAGGACAAAGATCAACCAGGTTCCATTGGAGAAATCATATCAACACCCTCAGATATGCACTTGTATATATATTATTTGTATCATTATCATGAGGGTAATTGCAGGAGGAAGTAACCTTTGTTGAATTCATGGATCCAGAGGGATCTTAGTGCATTCAGAGGAACAACACACTGGAAATGAAGACTTCAAGTTTGATTGTTTTAATTGTCATTCCTCTAAACCCATATTTCTAAAAGTTCTAGTATGTGTTGTAGCTGTGAAAACAATCCTTAAATTGTTTTGATTATAGAGATGTACTCATTATTCTCCTTTAGGAGATATTCTTGTTTTGTTTCCTTTTTTTTTCTTGTTTCGGATAGTTTAAAAACAAAGGAATATGGTTATAATTTAGACTTTAGAAGAAGTCAAAACTATTTGAGAAGGAGGAAGAATAGAACCATCATTAATGAAATCAATGCAATAATACATGATCAAAATCTTTCTATGATTATGTGGGCAGAAGCATGCATGACACAATATATGAGTCCTCACCAGATTTTGAAAAAAAACATAACTCTCGAAGAAGCCTTCACTGGAGTGAAGCCAAATATTGAACACTTCAAGATATTTGGGTGCACAATGTATTTTTCATGTACCCAAGGAGAAAATGTCCAAGCTAGACCATTCAAGGAGAAAGGATACAGGTATGAGATAACAATGAATCTTCGAAGACATATCAGATCTACATTCATGTTCAGAGACAAATTGAGACTAGCAGAGATGTTTCTTTTGAAGAAGAGATAACCCTTCAAAGATACAGAGAATATTAGATGGATATTGACAGTGAGACAATACCATCTCTCCCTTCAGCAGTTCAGAAAGAGATAAACATTATTCCAACTAATCCAATTGTTCCAGTTGATATGCCCAGAGATATTGTAGGAGAGCATAAAAGGCATGCCTAGGGTCAACAAAACTCTGCAAAAGGAAGAGGAACATGCAATTACCTCAAGGGAAATATTGAGAAAGAAAAAGATATTTTCAAAGATACCCTTTAGCCATGAGCCACTTCATTGATTCTGAGACTCCCTATCATGGAGAAGAAATGGGTGAAAAAGTATGGCAAGTTGCCATGAAAAGAAGAATACCAATATACCTTAAATAATGATGTATGAGATATTGTTCAAACACTAGAAGGGAAGTCTGTGGTGAATTCCAAGTGAATATATAAGATCAAGCATGCATCTAATGGAAGTGTCAAGAAATACAAAGAGAGATATGTAGCTAGGGGATCCCCACAAATAGAGGGAGTTGTCTATGATGAGACACTTGATCCAGTAAGCCTGATACACTTCCATCCATACCACCATATATGAGTTGGAACCCACATCATATGGATGGATCCTTGATGAGTTGGGATTCAACAAGAGTTTTGTTGATAAAAACCTACATTATTACATTTTTGGTGACGAGAGCCTGATTTTTGGTGACTTATTCAGAAAGCCTTGTTGTTGGATACAAGTAAGATTTGACTTCTGATTTTGAGATGAAGGATCTGAGTATGATGCACTACTTCTTGGGACAAGAAGTATGACAGAGGAACGATGATATTTTCCCAAGTCCATAAAGTTCAGTATGACAGAATGAAAATCCATGATGATAGAAATGAATGATGATGATTTATATGAGATTGATACATAGTTGATTGGATCACTAATGTATCTGGTTAAAACTTAACACTAGAAATGATATATTCTATGCAACAAATTTTCTTAGTCAATCCATGAGTCAGCTGAGACAGACTCACTAGATAATAGTAAAGCATGTATTGAGATATATATGAGGCACAATTGGATATGGCATGAGATATGCCTCCAGTGTGAAGTTGAGTTTGCACGGATATGTCGATAACATATTGAGCAAAGAGTAAAGTGGAATGGAAGATCACATCCAGTTGTTGTTGGAGTTTTCCATGGTTTCCTCGTGAAGAAGATAACAAAGCTCTGTGGCCTTGAGTACCATAGAAGCAAAGTATATATCATTGAGTGTGTGAATAAGTGTGGCTTCATAAGCTTTTGACAGACTTACTTGATCATGAGATGGATTCTATGATTATAACTAGAGTTATGTGAAGCTCTTTGAGAACCCTATGTTTCATGATAGATCAAAACAAGTTGAGATAAAATATCATTTTCAAATACATGATGCAGAGGAAATTAGTACACGTGCAGTACCTTCCTACACATGATCAGATTGCAGACATCTTCACCAAACTGAATTTGGGAAGAATACCTCTCTAGTTGAGAGGGAGTGTTGATTATTATAGACAAGACAAAATTTGAGTACTTCTGTGTGAGACTTGGCCTGATGGAGAATGTCTCCCTAGTTGAGACGGAGTGTTAATGATTACAGCTGCGTGAGACATCCTCCAGGACACAAACCTCATAGAGAGCCCTTGATATGGGTTTGTGGTTCCTATCTGAGACAAAACTGGAACATAGTGATGACCTCCTCCTTACATAGAGTTGAGAATAAATCTAGATGATTCTCCTGTGTAACATAGTGAAAAAGAAGATCTGTTGAGTTAGACATACCTGTGGCTGGGCATAAGGTGAACGTGTGAATTCCCATGAGTTGGGTGCATCATTCTGAGACAGAGATGAAAATGATGTATTAGCCTCCTTTGAGCAGAGTGTTTAGATGATGAAATCCAGATGACTCTCATGTGTCATGCAGTGGGAAAGAAGATCTGTTGAGTTAGACGTGCATTTGGATGAGCATAAGTGAACATGATCATAGTGGCTGAGCACTAGTGAGTGTGGTTCTCCTGTGAGACACAATGATATAGATATATGGACATCCCTATGAATTTTCCCCTAGTGGTTTAGCATTAGTGGGTGTATGAGATCCCTTGCTATATTGTTCAAGAGACAGACTTACATGTAACCCTAATTTTAATGTAAAGGGTACATGTTGGCCCCACCTTAATGTAAAAGATAATTAATCTTGTAATTATTAATTATATTATAAGTTATTGAGGTCGACCCTGTTGTGTCAATATACACTTATGTTCACAAGTTCAATCTAATATAAGTAAAGGTAAATTCCCCATTGAGGAATCATATGTCAAGTGTGAGTTTGGAAATTTCAGCAAGTACATCTTCTTGGGAAAAGTGCACAACTCTCTTGGGTGTTAGTCTTCTAGGGTTTGTGAGAACCCTTTTGTGTGCTAGGTGTTTATGGTGGTGGAGGTATTTCTCTTGAAGAATATAGAAAAGGATTGGCTAGGTTTTCTTCCCTTGTTTAGAAGGGTTTCCCAAGATACTTCTTGTGTACTTGTGCATGGTGTTTCTTCTTGTGATGTTGGTTGCTGCAACAAATTGTCTATGGTTTAAGTAAAATGTTAAAATGGAATGAACTTCATGCGTAGGCCTAGCTTATTGAAAAATCAACACAGTGCAAATCTATGATGCATGAAAATTATTGATGCACGGTATGTGCACTAGAATTTGGGATGTTAAGAACATCCAAGGAATCAGAATAAAGGATTATGACAAGATGGTCGAGAGTTTCATGAAGTTGTCTTAGGAATTCGTCTAACAAATCGTATAGCCTCCACATTTTGCAGAATTATCAGCAATTAGAATAGGACATAATAAATACATAAGGTCAAAAGCATGGAAGATGTGCAGAGGAATTATATTCCTGATGTTATAGTCCAAAAATGCCACATCTATGCATCCAAGACATTGGCCCATCATTTTGCATACTTTGCCAAAAATATTGTTGAGGCTTCCTTATAAAAAAACATTTTTTGGATAGTGTACATGCCCTTTTGCACTAATAGTTTACATACACACACATCCTTCATGCTAGTTATCCCATGTATGTATGCTTGGTGCATGCTAGTTAGCTCATGTTTACCTCCAAAAGTTGCAAAAAATATAAATTGTGTGGAATACGACGAAGTTTACAGGATATGGAGGGTTTCCTAACCATTTTACCCCTTGTATCTCATCCCCAAACCGAATAACCATATTTTCCTCATATAAAAGGAGGTCTTGAGGATTCATTTAGACATATGAACAAGAGAATAAGAAGACTCTTCCAAAATCATTTCCCTCTCATTGCCCAAGATTTGCATCTTTCTCTGAGTTTTATGCTCAACTTTCCCCTCCAGTCGTTCTCCATATGCAACCCTTTCTCCTCCCCTTGATGGTATGCTGGTTGTGAGAATATTATGTGGGATTGATGCACTTGGAGCCACAACAAAGAAGCCCATACTTGAAAAAAAAGTTTGTAACCTTTCATCTAGAATTTGAATAAAAGAGAGTATCTTTATATCTATATTTAGGCTTTTAAAGTGATTACTAGAGATTGCATATATCATTGCATTGTATTCTTAACCCCTTGCATTTCATCTTCAGGAGGAGATCTGTGATCTAGGAGGGAAAAACAAGCAGAAGAGGTCTACATCGTTAGTAAGGATTCAAGGTGCACTCATTAACCTTCTCTTCTCTCTTTCTCTTATCACTTAGTCTAGATTGTTTTGGGGTAGATTAGAGATAAGTCAGTCTTTTTAGGGAGTTATCACTCTACCTATTCCTTAGACCTAGTTTAGGGGGGATTTCCCCATAGCATAATTGGTGACTCCACTGGGGATTCTCTCTAGGGTCTTAGTGGGAGATTTTTGTTTGATTTTATTTTTCAGTTTCTTTTTTAGTTTTATCAATTTTCTAAGTCAGTTTGGGTCTTTGGTCACCTTCCAAGTTCCTACCAGCCTCCCTTGCCCAGTTTTCTTTCCAAACCTTTTTATTTTTTGAAAACTTGCGTAGGTGTACGCACCCTATCCTCTATATAGCATGTGTACATACATGTTATGCATAGTATACAGTCCCTGTGCATACGCAGGTTGCTCATGCACAACACGCGTCTCTATCTTTTGGAAGGGTTTTAAAAAGACTTTTTATTTCTTTGAAAGAAGCTCTTTGCTTCTTAGGCCTTCCTGAACTCTTCAGGGTCTCTGTTGTTTGTGTTTGGTTGGGTTAAAGACTCAGTTTATCTTGCAGTTTGTAACAAACCCTTGTTGTTTCTTTATTTCTTTTGTTTTCTTTTAAGTTTAGGGTGATTAACTTGTAAGTGTTAGATCCTCCTATGGATTCCAGTGAATCCATGCATTCAAGTAGTGTCTTAGGGTCTGTGTTAGTCTTGGGTTTATTTTCTATTTACCTTGTTTGTGCTTTGAAAAATGAAAAAATATCATTTACTTGTGATTTTCTTTTCTAAGCATTCAAAAATAAAATAAGCAAATTGTAGTTTCCTTTAGTTATGCATTTTTGTTTGGTAGTTGTAGCATAGGTTGTTTATTACAAAAGAAAAGAGTTCCATTTCCAAAGTTCCTTCTATGTTATTTCCTTGAAAGTTTAGTATTTTTCATTTGCATTGTGAAACGAAAAGTGCATTCTAGGAAACCTTTTTCATTTTAGGATCTTCGACTATATTTCAAAAAAATTTCACTTACAAATATTAATAGCCATTTTTTAGTTGTAGAACATAGTTTTCTTTCTGCACGAATGTTCTAAATCTTTTATTTCTTCTCTTTCGTCTCTTGAAAACACCATAAGTTGCACGTCTATACCCTTTGGAGTAAATCAAGCCACTTAAAATCAATGATTAACACTAAAATCAACTATACTTGTCTTTGTAGGGTTCACCAAGTAGTATAGGCTTTAGGGACTTGAAATAGATGTGGAGAGGAAACTCTTCAAGACCACTTAAACACACATAAGATTCTGTGATAGGGAGTGTGAAATTCCAGTTTCGTAAGAGTCAGCTGGGACACTCCTCTAACACGAGGGCTAAACACAAGGCCACATGAGGAGAGGTAGAGGAGATAAACCCTCCAAATCTAGACCAAACATAGTGGGGATCATATATTGAGGGTCGTTCTTGAGATTTTTGATGATAGAATTTGACTATGGAGCCTCATGGACCTCAAATCTATTTGAAATCCTCAATTTTCTTGAGAACCATTTTCCTTTTGTACCCTTGAAAGGATTCAAAATTTGTTATCCTTCTTATTAAGATCATCCTAACTCTTAGTTGTACCCACCTAGTGACTAACTGCGAGTTGGAAGCCTAGTTTCCTATTTCCAGGGACTTACACATGTGATTGTGGGGGTATATTGTGGTACCTAGGGAAGACATCAAATCTCACTTTGCAAATTATACCCCGATGGTGTTTCCATGGTTTAGTTACACTTGCACCGATAAGTTTCTCTAGTGTCAATTGGCGTAATTGTTCTTCCTTCCAGTCAGTTGATTTCTTGATTTTCCGTTAGGAAATTTTTAGTGTGTGCTCTATGTTTCACTCTAGTTTAACCTTAGAGTGTTAGTTGGTCATTTCACAAGGTGGAATATCAATAGATCTGTCGTTCATGTAGGCTTCAGGGCCTGTTTTCAGTTACTTTCGAGCCACGTTTGCCACCATTAAAGTGTAGGCTAGATAAAGAGTGCTCATTTGAAGCAATCAAGCCATAGGAAAATGCACTCGATTTGACTCCGAGAGAAGAATTTCGGTACTGGAGGATTCCTTCATTTCTAACCTAAAATCTAAAGGATTCATGCCCACAAAACCTCCGATCATTGACTTTTCATTTATGCTTCTTATTCAGATAGTCTCTCCTGAGGTGACTTCACCTAAACATTAGTTTGTTAGACGATTGGCAATGGAAGCAACTAGTGCTACCTCTTCTGAGAGTCATCATACTCTCATCTCAACTATCGTGGGAGGTGGTTTCATGCCTCCTCCCCCACCTCCACCTATCAAGACTACGACTATCTAGACACCCACAACTTCGGGTAGTGGCACAGTCCCCTCAATGACTATGACCATTGTTCCCTCTATTCAGAATGTGTTTGGTGCTCCCTTTTCATATGGGATGTCGGGTTTTGACTCTAGTTCGACCTTAACCTACTATACTCTACAGACAATTGGTTTGGGGGCAGAGAGTTCTAATGTTCTCTTACAAAGATCTTTTGTAGGCACCACTGCCCTATTTAACGTTATCCCTTATGGTGGGGGTCATATCCCTCCTTCGTCCCCTTTGCTCAGATGTGATTTCCAATAACCAATTGGGATTAACACCAGCTCTATATTTTTCAATGGGGGGATTCATGGGCCTCAATCCTATATGAATATGGTAGGGTCTATGCCTTTTTCTTTGTTCAGTGAATTTGGAAATAATGCCTTCTCACAGTCTTCTTTATCTTCAAGGGGAAACCCTATCTTTCATCAACCAAACCCTATGAAAGGCTTTGTTCCTTCATAGGGAGTGATGACATAAGTTTAATCCTCACAGGGTCTTGTAAATCCCCAGCAGGGCTCATTTCCTTTACAAGGGACGTCGATCGGGGGGAACCCCTCCCACACTCAATGGAAGCTTGGGCAAGGTCCAATACCTATGTCAGGAGGGTCATCCAACTATGGGAATCTTCCAGTGATGCAGAATCAAGTTAAAAATCCTTTTACTGGAGAGGGACACCATGGTTTCTACCAAAACCCTAGCCAACTGGAAATATTTTCTTGGCAACCTGGTGCCAACCAAAATCCAGGCCCCTCTTTTCCTTTAAATTCACCACAACCTAGACTACCTTTCCTGGCAGCTCTGCATTTTCCAAACTTTTCAAGGTTGTTAAATGAATTGATCTGTCATGATCTGTGTTGGCCCTCCATGCCGACTAAGTTTCCCTCAGACATCCCTAAGTTTGAAGGAAATCCTAGCGAATATCTAGGTGATCATGTTACGACATTTAATTTATGGTGCTCACCAAACTCATTAAAGGATGACTCTGTTCAATTGTGTTTTCTTCAATGCACTCTTATAGGGGGTGTCGTGAAATGGTATATCGAGCTCAATAGCTCAAAGTACGCTTACTTTAACGACCTGGATATGGTTTTCTTAAACCATTTCCAGTTACTAGTAAGATATGATGCAGACACTAAGTTGTTGGCCAAATTCAATAAAAAAAGGTCATCCATATCTCAGATCACATCCAATAATGGCATCGATGAAAAAGCTTGATCAAAGTGAATGTCCCTCCCACATTTTTTCTCGCGTGGTTCATAAATTCCTTGGTGCCTTATGTATCCAAAGATGCCGCAACATCTTGGGTTTTTTCCAAAGAAGAGGCTATCATGAGAGCCCAACAACTCGAGTTGAATTACTCTCAATCTGGTATGTTGTATGAGATCCTTCCGAACACACCACGGTCAACTTTCAACAAGACCAAACAGAAGTCTGGGCCTCACACCGATGACATATTAGGATCAACACAAACTAATTCCACATATCAGTTGACTAACTAGTTACAACAGAATTAATATTCAACAGACTGTGTCCAGCCAAACTCCTGATTCGACTACCCTCACAATCCAGACGTCGAATGTACATAGTGTGAAATCAAAAAATCCCAAGGGTAACCAAAAATATGAGGGAAATAGGAAATATAAATACAAAAGAGTAATGGGGATAAGAAGGTTATGAATAGTTTTGGCGAGGGTAAAACGAAAAGAGGAAGGTGAAGTTTCTTTGTAATCTTTGCACAGACGATAACTTGACTCACCAATGCCCTCGGCTTGAGAAAGACATAAATCTATTAGCACAGCAAAATCCTACCGTGTTAACAAACCCTTTTCCACAAGGGAAAAATATGGCTCAAGCTTCCTCATCCACAAATGCTCCTGGGGGAAATTAGGGAGACCCCATGCCTAATGCTAATAACGGAGCCGCAAACGTTTATATGATGAGATCGGATGCTCAGTGTTAGAAAAATAGGATCATAGAGAAATAAAATAAAATAAATATGGAAATAAAACACAGAATATACACAATGTAAATGTGTTGAACTTGCACATAATAGATCTAGCTAGCAAATGACATACACAATTTACAGAGAAAATATGAGAAAAGATAATCATGAGAGAAAGAATGAAAGCATTCTCATAACCAAATGAATGAATGATAATTTACACATGATATACTCTGCATAACTCAACTAATGCACACTGGAGGAGAATCCAATGCACCATAGTGGTGGTCTAGAGTGATCTGGACACACACCAACAATTACTGGAGTAAACTACCACCTAGTCTAGTCTCTCAGGAAGTTACAGGAGTGAACTGCCACCTAGTCTGAGTTAACTAATCTCTCAGTATTTAGTTAACTAACTGAAATAGAGTGAAGTGAGGAGGAGATTAGGGAATCATAGGTAATGTGCTAGTATGGTGATGATCCGAAGGACAATGCGCATTAGTTGGTGAGGATCCCAATGTTGCATGGTGATAATCCCAATGTGGCATCTAGACTTCACTCAATTGATCAAACTGAAGTGTGAATTGAAGAAAATATTCTCCCTAAAAAATAGGATAATGAATAATGACTAATAAACATAGGGAAATCCTTAGGAAAAAAAATCCTAGGTGTGTGTGAAGTATCTACAACACCCCCCCTAAACATGACTATGGTGAAAATAAAGAATGGGTCTCGACAATGAGGCCATGTTAGGTACCCAAATAAAAAATATACACTAAAATAAATGAGGAAAGAGGGGAAACCTCATGAGAAACCCCCCCTCAAAGTACAATGTATGTAAAAAGAAGAACCGACAATTGCCAGGAAACTGTGTCCTTCACTCTAAGATGACTACGCAGAGAATGGAACTTCTGCTCAGTGAAGGTCTTGGTGAAGATGTTTGCAGTCTAATATACTAAATAATAGAACTATAGGTCAATTATCCCCTCATGTACTATGTCTCGGATGTAGTACATGTGGATCTCGATGTTATTCATGATCTGCCTCTGAACTGGATCTCTGCAGAACTTCAAAATGATCTGTTTGTCACACCAGATGACGATCAAATGATGAAACTAAATACCCAACTCAGTGAGAAAATGTTTTAGCAACATAGCCTGAATGGTTATTTTAAATACCCCTCTATACTCTACCTCAACTGAAGATAGAGAAATAGTAGCCTACTTCTTGTTTGACCAATGGATAGGATTGGATCCATGATTGAGTGAGTAACCAGATGTGGACTTGTGATCAATGCTATCTCCAGCCAAATAAAAATCAGTGAACCTAATGAGGTCTAATGTAGAGTCTGTTTCATAGTGAATCCCAAAGGTGATGGTTCCCTATACATATCAAAGGATACACTTTGTAGCCTTCCAATGTAGCTTATGCAGCTCTTGCATGAACCTAGAGACTTCTCCAACTGAATAGGAGAGGTCTGGTCTAGAGTGTGTGAGATACAACAATCTCCCCGCTAGTTGTCTGTATAGTGTGTTATCAACCATTGGAGTGTCCCTACCATCCTAAACTCTGACTCCTTATAGGAAAGGAGTCGGGACATACTTGCAATCTTTCATGTGAAATATCTCAAGGAGATCTCTTGCATACTTGGCATGAGATAGTTTGATGCCTGATGCATCCTCAATGATCTCTAGTCCAAGGAAAAAATGTAGCAGACCCATGTCTGTCATCAAGAACATGTCATGCAGAATCCTCTTGAATGCATCAATCACTGAAGCCGAGCAACCAATTGTTAAGAACCAAAGACTGAATACAAAATCACCACAACAGATATAGAAGAACAATATAGAAAAACAAAACTTTATTATATCAAACCCTTGAGGTAGGGCAACACTATACAATGGATCCTCTTATGGAAGGGATCCTCTCCAGTTCACTTGCCTCTTCGAGGGGGCATCCTCCTATTGAGCTACCGCTCCAAATACAATACTTCTCTTCATGTCTCATTACATTGCTTGAACCCCTTTATATAGTGCTACCATCACCTAAGAACATTCTAGAGGAGGAATCTTTTAGAAGTAGAACCTTCTAAGAAGTCCTCTTACATTTATTATATCTAATTACCCATTTATTATATCTAACTACCATAGTGGGCCTTATTTAATAATATAGTGGACCTAGTCCACCTTACATTGAATGACCTCCACTATTATCACTATGGGCCCTCTAGGCCCCCCCACTACCTCTCTAGCTACCTTACACCTCCACTATTATCACTATGGGCCCTATGGGCCCCCCCACTACCTCTCTAGCTACCTTACACCAAAGATCAACAAATCATCAAAATACATAATTAGGAGTGTTAGGACCTAGAAATGTCCTTTTTTTCACTACATCTTTTAAACATTCAACCTTCTCATTCCTAAGCTAAATGACTATTATAATGAGTACCAAGACCCTTTTTCCCAAGGTATGAACTATTCATATTGCTTTTATATTTTCATTTACTTAGCATGTTTGATTGGTAACGCTCACATATTTTACCCATGAAATGATTTAACTAATGATCAAAATGTTAGAACAACCCACTTCGAGAAATTTGCTGCTATTACAACTATGTGCCAATCCTAGAAGCTATTACATGACTTCTGCAATGGATTCCACCAATCCCAGAAGTTGTTACACAACTTCTACGACAGAAGTTTGTTAATCCTGTAAGTTGTTACATGACTTCTGCAATGGATGCCACCATTCCTAGAAGCTATTACACAACTGCTACGACAGAAGTCTGTTAATCTTGGAAGCTGTTACAACAGACGCCATCAGTCCTATTGTTTTACGACTGCTGCAACACCTGTTGATTAGATATGTTGGCTCACGATGTTGATCAAGGAGAATTCTAGATTTTGTATTAATGATATCTAACGAATAGCTTGAGAATCGAGGATTCTCAAGACTGTTCTATTTCTGAACACTGATTGACTCTGACTTTAAATAGCAGAGCTTTTGTAATGTAAAGGGTTGTTAGTCATTTTCCTTTGACAAGAAAGAAAGATAAGTAGTGCTTATTGTACTCAGACATTTTCTGGCAATTGAATGAAAGAGTGGATTGAATTTCTTTATCAAACTGTAACCTATCTCTTTGAGTGGATTCAGTGAGAAGGAAAGGGCCCACTTTCCTCACTGATTCCCCTCTATTTCGAATTCTAGATTAGTCATTTTTGCGAATGATTTAACTGTTAGATATTTCTGGAATACAACTGTTGTTACAGTTTAGTTCCCTCTTGGTAAATGCGCATAAACTTGTCTCCTGAGAATTAGAAATTAGTTGCTAAACATTGTTGGAGAACTGTTTTTCCTTTGTCTGAATTAGGTTAAAATCTTGTTTTGGAGAAATAAAAGTGTGAAGTAGCTTCTTGCAATAAGTAGATTTCCTTTCTGCAATAGTATAGATTTTCTTCCTGCAAAAGTAAAATAGAAAGTTAGATTAGGGTAGGCAATTCAGGCTTTTTATATATTCAACAGTTTAGATTACAATTATGATTTTAATTCTGTAGCACTCCAACTGTATCAGCACAACTGTGTTAGTGATATTGTTTGTTTGTTTTGTTGAAAAGAACTTCCCTACTACAATTAGATTAGACATGCTTTCATAATCTAGCATAGACTATGCAGAATTATCTTGAAATAAAAGACTTCCCTGGGTTGACAATTTATATTGAACACTTTGATTTTTCATTCAACTAGACAATTAAAGTGCCCAACATTTTGGCGTCATTGTCGAGGAAGATAATTGTAGATTTTGGGAAGCACGGTAGTTTTCTTTCTTAGGAATGAATTTTCTGCATGAATCATGAAACGTGAGAATGAATCCCCCAAAATACTAACCTTATAGGTACCAGAGGACGTGGAGGAAGAAATCCTAACATACTGGGAAGATAGACCATTGTTGATGAGATTATAGCCAGAGCAAATTCTTCTTCAGGATCCATTTTTCGCCCTGCCAATTCTCCAAGAAGACATGATCCACAGTCAGCAGAAACACCCCCTCTCGAAACATCGTTCTCATCAAGGGTTGAAGCTAAAGCTGAAATTGAAGCTGAAGATTTGTCACCAACAAATCAACAAGCAACAGTGGAGAGCATTAAATATCAAGGAAGTATAGCCTGGAATAGGGAAAATCTAGAAGAAGTTGTTTATCAGATCAATGGTCAGATAGTCACTAAGGAAGAGTGGGACGTTGTTCACATTGAGTGGAGGGGGAGAGAACATATGGAGAATCAAGGGGATAATGAAGAAGATCTCTACCAAGAGAATCCACAGAACAACAAGGATGGTAAACAATGAAAACACTATCTCTACCCTGGTTTTTCCTATTTCTGATGTTCCCACACGAGGGATGGCTCCTATGAAAAACATACCTCTCTCGGCTCTACCAAATTTTCATGGATTATCTACTGAAAATATGGATGAGTTTCTATTTGAATTTGACATTTTGTGTAGAAGCTATGACTACACTACCACTGCGCAAAATCTTAAACTGTTTCCAGCTACATTAAAAGGTAATGCGTTAAGATGGTTCATGAGTCTTGGAGGAGAAAACATTTCAACATGGGTACAAATGAGGTAGCTTTTCCTGAAAAAATACCAAGACTATTGTCGAACAAGGGAACGAGGAGAGGAACTGTTCAAAATTTCACAGAAGGAGGATGAGACCCTTGAAGACTTTGTGGAGTGGCTCCAATACAATCTACAATGGTCTGGCCATCCAGATGTGAGTAAGGACATTCTGAAAACCATTTTTCTAAAAGGGGTTAGAGAAGATTGTTTATATATGCTGAATATGCTTGGCAAGGGAGATATATCTAAGGAATCCTATGAGGACATTGTAGATCTCTGCAAAAGATGTTCTCTAGGATCTACAAGGAGTCAGTCAGCTACCAAGGATACTACTTTTTCAAGGGTACAGAAATCATCCAATGGAGGAGCAACAAGAGCGGAAATAGGTAATCTGTTAGAAAGTTTCAAAATAGAGATGATTAACTCTTTTGCCTCACAAATGGATACTTTGCAGGTCAAACAGAAACAAGCAGAATCAGAGCAAGTATTATGCATTTTCTATCTGAAATGCAGGAAGAAACATCCACCAAGGGAGTGCCCACTGAATAGTGTCCAGGTATTCCTTATTCGTGAATTAGACCATGCCACTGACCTGTGTCCTTCTCTACCAGGTGTAAAAGAATCAATGAATAAAACTAATGAGGAGGCAGAGGTTGTCTATCTAATAACACAAAGGAGACAATGGCAGCCAAGAGGTCAAGGTATGAATTCTCAATTCTCTCCTCCAGCATTTAATTATTGGAACAATCAGCTACCATATGGCCAGATGAATGCCCCCCCTCCAAATCAAATGCCACCCTCTCATCAATATCCCAGTGCATGGTTACCTATTCCCCAACAACAGAATCACTATGGGAAATGGAACCCATTTGGGAGAGGCACTCAACAACAACTCAGTTATCAAAGCCATCACCAACCGAACTTATTTCAACAACAGTTCCAACCCCCATACCAGCAGCAACAGCTGCAATTGCCTCCCAATAACTCACCAAAGAATCCTCCCTTACAACCTCAGATGCTTGTGCAACCTAACCCAAACCCAAATAATAAGGTCGTTCAGAACATAGACATACATAATGTGCCAGCCTTATCTATTACTCCTATGCCTTGTGAAGAAATAAAATTAAGATCAGGGGGAATATTTGAGCCAATAGTTGAAGATGATCCATCTTCAGAATCAGATAAGGAATCAGGGGAGAGACCATCTGCTGAAACAGAAGAAATTGACCAACCCATTCTAGAATCAGCAGACCCACCATTCCCTGAAAGACTGATTACCAAGCCTGTGGAATTACCATCTTTCAATATCCTTGGAGAATTGCAAAATCTGTACGTTAATATTCCACTACTGCAAGAAATAAGGAATGTCCCTATTTATGCCAAGACTGTGAGGGACCTCTATATCAGAAAACCTGGATGAAAACCTAAAGATCCCCTCACAATGCATGTAGTGGGGGATTTATCTGAGCTAATGTTAGGAAAAACTCCACCTATTAAATATGACGACCCAGGAAACCCTACAGTCATAGTTAAAATTGGACAGACATCTATTCCACATGTACTAGTTGATTTAGGGGAAGCAATTAACATCATGCCAATAGAAACTACGCAGTTGCTGCAACTCGGAACATAAATCTGACTTACTCCTACTGTTCTAGAATTAGTTGATCTCTCTACCATCAGACCAGAAGGAGTAATCGATGATTTAGTTATTTCAGTAGAATCATGGGAGTATCCTGCTAATTTTGTCATTTTGCAACCCAAATCCAGTCTGGGAGGCCATCCTCTAATTCTGGGATGACCATGGTTAGCTACAGCTAATGCTTTCATAGGTTGCGGATCTGGTTCTATGACCATCTTGGATGGTTATGAAACAAAAAAACTTACCCTGTATCCTCATGCTACACCCAGTGCAGAACTTGAAAACACTCTATGGATGGACACTGAGGATGAAAGTGCTCTGCCTATGCTAACTATAGGAAAGGCCCTGAGTTTCAAAGACGAGATGGAGGATGAGTTAATCAACTTTTTTATTTGTGACCCCTCTATTGTTACGCAACACACGCACCACCAATTGATTAGAGTCTTTGACCCTATGGCCCAGGAAGAAATGAACTCAAAAATGTTCTCAGAAACTATTGACAATCAGAGTGATTCAGCTGTAACAACAGTCGCTGTAACAGAAAATGTTGTAACAGAATATTATGAAACAACAACAGCTAAATTGTTTCCTAGATTCAGTTCTAAGAGCATCATTGTAGAAATTGAACCTGGAAAAACCTTGAACATCAATACCGATCTCTCCAACGCTGAAAATCGTCGACTGGTGAATTTACTGACTTAACATAAATAAGCATTTGCATGGGATTACATGGATATGAAAGGCATTCCCTCTGAACTATGCACCCACCATATATACATCAAAGAAGAATGCTGACCCATTTGCCAACCGCAAAGGAGGATGAACCCAAACCTTAAAGAAATTGTTAAGGAAGAACTTCAAAAACTTCTCAACGCCAAATTCATCTATCCTATATCAGACAGTGAGTGGGTATCACCATTGTTTATTGTTCCTAAAAAGAATGGTAAGTGGAGAGTGTGTGGAGACTATATATCCCTGAATAAGGCAACGCAGAAGGATCATTTCCCTCTGCCATTTATTGATCAGGTTTTAGATAACTTAGCCGGAAAAAAATATTTTTCTTTCCTAGATGGATTCAGTGGCTATAACCAGATACAAATTGCCCCACGGGACCAAGATAAGACGACCTTTACCATCCCTTGGGTTACATTTTCCTACAAGGTTCTCCCATTTGGCTTGTGTAATGCACCAGCCACTTTCCAGAGAGATGTCATTGGTATTTTCTCTGATATGGTGAATGACTGTATGGAAATATTCATGGATGAATTTACACCTTATGGGACTGATTTTGAAGATGCTTTGTCTAATCTGGAAAAAGTGCTCAAAATATGTAGACAGTCTCATCTTTCTTTAAGTATAGAAAAGTTCCATATGATGATGCGCGAAGGGGTAGTGCTGGGACACTTGATCTCTTATGCAGGGATTCAGGTAGATCTAGCCAAAATCCAGGTAATTTTGGACATTCCAACTCCATCAACTCAGAAAGAGGTAAGAAGTTTTTTAGGGCACGTCGGGTATTACAGGATATTCATTAAAAATTTCTCTAAACTTGCCTCTCCATTGTTTTTTTACTAACAAAAGATGTTAACTTTCGTTGGACTGATGACTGTGAATTGTCCTTTGTAGATCTTAAACAGAAATTGTCCACAACTCCCATCTTGAGAGGGCCCAATTGGGCTCTTCCTTTTCACATTTCTTCAGATGCATCAGACACTGCAATTGGTGCAATACTAGGGCAACAGGAGGAAAAATAACCCTATGCTATCTACTATATCAGGAAGAACATGGATCCTGCTGAGTTAAATTACACAGTTGTTGAAAGAGAATTCTTGGCAGTAGTATATGCAATCAATAAATTCAGGCATTATGTAACTGGTTACCCAACTTTTATTCATACTGATCATACAACCATTAAATATCTAATGAATAAACCTATTAATAATGCCCGAGTGATAATATGGTTGTTACTACTGCAAGAATTTGACATCATTATAGTGGATAGACCAGGAAAAGAAAATGTGGTTGCTGATTTTCTCTCGAGATTACATATAAATGATGATAATTCACCTGTAGACGATTCATTTCCTGGTGAACATTTGTTTGTAGTATCTTCTCACTCACCTTGGTATGCAGACATTGCTAATTATTTGGTTGCAGGGAAGGTACCTACACATCTATCTCCTCAAGAAAGAAGGAAAATTATTCAAAAGAGTGCTAGGTACAGTTGGATAGGAGGATACCTCTTCTACACAGGCCTGGACCAAGAAATCAGGAGATGTGGGAGGGATGATGAGGTTTATGATCTGCTGAAAGCTTTCCATGATGTCCCTTGTGGGCGTCATTTTGCTGATAAAAGGAATGGGCATAAAATTTTAAGGATGGGCTATTATTGGCCCATCATATTTAAAGATGCCAAGAAGTATGTCCAAACTTGTGATAGTTTCCAACGCATGGGTCAACCAACTCACAGAGATGAGATGTCGCTCCAGTCTCAGGTAGTGTTAGAGCCTTTTGAGAGATCGGCCATGGATTTTGTACGACCCATTCACCCACATTCCAATCAAAAATCCCATATATTGGTCTATACAAATTACATGACCAAGTGGATGGAGGCAAAAGCACTTATCTGAGCGTCAGAAGAGGTTGTCTTAGCATTCTTGTTTGAAGATATATTTGTTAGGTTTGGTGTTCCCAGAGAATTGGTCACTAATGGAGGACCCCCTTTCACATCACATAAATTTGAAGCTCTACTCAACAAATATCATGTTTTACATAGAATAGCTTCTTCATACCATCCACAAGGCAATGGCCAAGTGGAAAGCACCAACAAAGTTATCGAAGCCATTCTTACTAAAACAGTGAGAGAAAATTGTAGGGATTGGTCTGACAGATTGCATGAAGCTCTATGAGCTTACTGAACTACTTGGAGGAGCACAACTGGTTTTTCTCCTTACGAGCTGGTATATGGGAAAAGCCTTATTTTTTCCATTGAATTTGAAATCAAAACCTTAAGAACTGCATCAACAGTCAACCTTGACTTGACTATGGCACAGAAAGCCAGACTGCAGCAGCTCAACGAGCTTGATGAAAATCGTTTGGATACCATCCATCAAACCACAATGATTCAAAAACAAAGAACAAAATAGCATGATCGATTCATCAAGAAGAAAATATTCCAGAAAGGAGATTGGGCTCTGTTGTATGATTCACGCTTTAAGGAATTTCAAGGTAAACTGTGTACATGATGGCTAGGGCCTTACGAGGTAGACACCGTTTTTCCCAATGGGACAGTCCGGTTGATAACTATTGATGGATCCAATACACACTTACATGCAAATGGTCATCGCTTGTGTCTGTATCAGCATCCACTATCCAAGACAGAATTCAAAACTAGTTGTACAGTTGATACAGATTATCAGATTTTAAACGGAAAGGAGCTTGCTCCTTCCCCTTTTTAACTTTAAGACTTATTTTGCTCAGACCTTGTATATAAATAATCTCAGCAAAATTTGCATTTCTCTGTTTTTAGTTGAAATTTCTCTATTTTCTTTATTATGCTAATAAATCCTTGAAAGGTATCAGGCAATTATGTGTGTGTAGGTAAATTGATGAACAGAAAGGAACGATTAGTTCATGGAAGTTGAAAAACTTCCTAGAATTGAAGTAAGGTAGTGTTCGACTGATTTATATGCTATTACACCTTCTTTCGATAAATTAGCCTATTTTTATGCTGTTACACCTTCTCCTGATAAATTGGCCGATTTCTATGTTGTTACACCTTCTTCCGATAAATTAGCTGATTTCTATGTTGTTACACCTTCTTCCAATAAATTGGTTGATTTTAATGCTGTTACACCTTCTTCCGATAAATTGGTTGATTTCAATGTTGTTACACCTTCTTCCGATAAATTGGTCGATTTCAATGTTGTTACACCTACCTCTGCCATTTTTGAAAAAGAACCTGTTGATACACTAATTACTGAAATTCTTTATTGCCACTTCACTCTTTCTTTTTCACCTTTTTGCCGATGTTGCGGCTCCAGCCCTCCAATCTTTCATGAAACAGCACCACTGATTAGACAATACTGATGCTTTCTATCTGAAAGTGCTA
>JASDQU010439857.1:11280-22882 GCA_032191745.1 Picea mariana | reverse complement strand
GCCTTCTTTTTTCAGCCAGTCAATGACCACTTTTGAATCACCTAATAAGTGAAGATCAAGAAGTTTTAAAAACTCAGCAATCCAAAGTGTTGCCCAGGCCCCCATTAGCTCCGCTTTTGTATTGGTACCTTTGCCACATTTTAGTTTCCATTTGTAGACAATCGCCTTTTGAACTTTTATAATTCCCCCTGCTCCACACATACTTCCATCCGACTTTGCAGCCCCATCAAACCATGCAAGTGTAGTATTCATATCAACATCGATCATAGTATCCTTTGGAATCTTTTCTTTTGGATTAGTAGTCTTGCTGAGGGGATGAGAAAGGATCTTGTAAAGTACTGTCTTCACCGATGGGTTAGTATCTTCAAACAGAGTTTTATTCCTCTCTTGCCAAATATACCACATCGCATAAGCTGCTAAATAAGAAGGGACTGGTTTATCCTTTGTCCAGTTCTTGATACACTCCACAAGATTAACCCCCATCCAGCTCCTTTTTAAATTTAAATCCTATATAAGAGCATCCCATATAGCCATAGTAAACAGACAAGTAATAAAAATGTGATTTGAAGATTCATTATCCTCTTTACAAAATGAGCAGTATCCAGGTCCTTTCCAGCCTCATTTCTGAAGAATGTCCCAGGTAAGAATTTTATCTTCCATAGCCAACCAAGCAAAAACTTTGACCTTTAGCTGAATTTTCCACTTCCATAACTTTTGTTTCCATGAATCCACTTTCATTATTCCTTTCGCCGAGATGATACTAAAGTAGATATTCTTTGTCGTGGGAAAACCAGAATGGTCACCTCCTAACCACAAGAGTGAGTCCTTTTTTTCATGGATTAATACACCTGAGGCTGAGAGAGAACTTCTATACTCATTCCATTCTTGTGCTAAGTCTCCCGTTAAGTTCAGTTCAATATTGTTGAGCCAGGAAGAGAGTAAATCAAGATCGTCGGACTGCTTATAAACCTGTGCTAGAGAGGAAATATTTTGATCCTTTAGAGTCTCCAACAGAGAGTTCAAAAGGTAAGAACAGTCCCCCAAGCCCAAAATTATGTCCTTACCCAAATGTATAGAATGCCCATCTCCAGGAAGCCAACTCAAGCCATGTAGAATCAAGAATAAAAATTTTAAAATTCCTAACCAGATTCTAGACGAACCAAACTTTTTAAAAGTCTTACTTCTGTGCCAATTAACGACCGAAGTTTGAGCAAGATATTTGTCCAGGATAACTCGGTGCCAAATGCCTTCCCCCATAAGAACTCTCCAACAAGTACTAGCTGCTAGGGACTTACTGAAATCAAAAATACTACGGATTCCCCATCCCCCAAAGGAAAGAGGGAGAGAAAATATTTCCCATTTACAGAGATGCATCGCATGGGGGACACCATTTCTTTTCCAAAGGAAATTAAACATATGGTTTCTAAGGATTTTCAGAATCGATCCCGGGACAACCGCTAGTGACATCCAATAAATGGGTTTACTGGAAAGCACAGCTTTCAAGAGTGTTAGACGCCCACCTAAAGAGAGTCACCTATAACACCAATTATTTATCTTCATTTCCACTTTTTAAATCAACCAGAACCAATCCTCCAAGCGTGAAGCTCCAGCTTTCAGATAAAATCCAAGATATTTAAAACCTTGTTCTAACTCAAGAAAATCATAAGGAAAGAGGGCTTTGAAAAGTAGTAGCTCCTGTTCTGTCAGCCCCGATTGATGGAATGTAGACTTTGATATATTTATCAAGAGCCCTGAAGTCAAACTAAAAATTTTGAGAACTTTATCTATTTCCCACCATTCTTGTAATGTAGCACCTGTCATTATAATAACATCATCCACAAAGAGAATATGAAGAATTTAAATAGACTTTGATACTTGAATACCTGTCAATAGACCTTCTCTTTGTTTTTCTTTGAGTAATAAACTCAGACTTTCCATCACCAAGATAAACAAGAGTGGCAAAAGGGGGCATCCTTGCCTCAGGCCCCGAGAACTTTTGAAAAAGTTTGTTGCTTCACCACTAATCAAAACAACATAAGAAGAAGAAACCACACAGATCATTATCCAGTTCGTCATTTTAACATCCAATCCAATTTGTAAGAGAAGAATGCACAAGAGATCCCAGTTTACACAATCATAAGCTTTCTGAAGATCCATCTTTAAGAACAAAGACTTTGACTTTTTTTGGTTAATTCTATGGATACATTCATGAACTGTGTCAATCGCATCTTAAATTTGTCTTCCCTACAGAAAACCCAACTGTTCTTCTGATAGAAATCTGGAAAGAAAAGGTTTAATGTGATTCACTATAATCTTATAACTAAGATTACACAAGGAGATTGGTCGAAAATCACCAAAAAGATGAGGCTTGTTTACTTTTGGGATTAAAGTAAGGAAAGTAGAATTTAAAGCGCCTGGAATAAAATCCAAAAGTCTAGACTCTTCAACCATATCCAGAAGATCATCTCCCACCAGATCAAAGAAGTGTTTGAAAAATTCCACAGTCCAGACATCAAGGCCGGGGCTCTTGTCTACTTTTAAACTAGAAATAATAATTTCCAGCTCGTCTTTATCCACAGGTTTATAGAGAAACTCTAAATCTGAACCAGAAATCATATTCAGAAAAAGGGTAGCCACCTTTACTTGATCATGCTGACTAATATCCATCTTCTTATTATAAAACTCTTTAAAATAATTAGCAGTTGCTTGTTTAAGATTTTCCTGGCCCCTGTGGACAGTACCCTCCTCGTCCTAAAGTTCCCAGATGAACTTATGATTTCTCCTATAGCTTGCAAAGCTATGAAAGAATTTAGTATTTAGGTCCCCGCTCTATATCCAGATGGCACGGTTGCGCTAACGCCATTGTTCCTCAATGTCCTTTAAAATAATATTTCTTTCATTTTCTAAATCTTTTAATGGGATATCTTTTAAATCCTGACAAAGACCCTCCGACAAATTATGAAATCTATAAGAGATTTCTTGTTCCAAACTAGAAATCCTAACAGTTTTGAGACTGTTATGAACCTTGAGCTAGCTTTTTGTATTCTTCTTTAGGTCTTTTAACTTCCAAACCATCCTCTTCTGCTTACAGGATTCCTAAAGATACAAGGGATCATTCCAAAGTTTGTGAACTAAGGTAATAAAATCTCTTTCTGACTGCCAAACTGGATTAAACTTGAAAGGAATTGCTTTATACACAGGCAGTACCTCCAATTGAAGAAGGATAGGCGCATGATCAGAGATAGAAGGGGACTCAACCCAAGATCTAAAAATACCACTAGATAACACTAAATCTTCAGAAAGAAGAAAACAGTCCAGTCTCTTTACAATGAAGGCTTCACCCACTCTGCCATTCCTCCACGTAGGAACTAGCTTCCCAGGTTGGATATCAATAAGATTATTAATATTGAAAAGATTTGTGAAGAAAGTATGCAATGTACCAAGATTTGCATGGCTTCCCTAGCTTTCTCTAGCATTCAAAATCAAATTCAGATCTCCGGCTAAAACGTGTTTTTTCAAAGAGAGCAGGCTTGAGTTATCTACTTTTTCCCAAAAATACTTATGCTCAGAGCACGGCCCGTAAGTATTAAGAAAGTTGTAAAATCTTTTAGAAGCCAGACAGTGACCTGTCAGTAGAATGCCACCATAATTTAGATAAGGTACCAAATTAAATAAAGAAGGATCCCAAGAAGCAAGTAACCCTCTGGAGGTTCTAGCTGAATTGACTGCACAGACAAGCCACTTCGGTCTCAACAGTTGAAAGAAACATATCGCCTTGTCAGTATTAACTAAATTCTCCTGAAGAAAAACAATATTTGGACGAGTTCTATCCAAAACATTCGAACCGAGGCAAATTTTAGGACGCCTCCCGTCCCTCTCAAATTTAGTGAGAGAACTAACATCACTTAGTTCTTGCCAAGGCCTTCAATGCTCTAAGGGCCTTACCATCAGTAGGAAGAGTAGGAGTCGGAACAACTTTTAGTTCAGAATTGGACTTTTTCCTGGCACTACGGGTTTTAAGAGGGGAGAGCTCAATTCCCAGCCCCCGTGACCAGGGAAATTCCTTCCCCCATTCAGTAACTGGTACACTGGAAGTACTAGCTTGTCCACATTCAACACCTGGGTCAATGGGTTTTTTCCCGAGGAAAGTAGGTAAAGGGACCAAAGCTTCGCTTCCACGTAGGAAGGGGATAAACGAATATAGAACAACAGAAAGTGTAGAAGCATCCTCCTCAGGTTCCCTATATCCAGGTGGTGAGAGCTGAGAGGCTTGCAAAGGTTGGGTAAGTTCCTGACTATGACACGTCTCATGAGAGGAGGAAGGTTCGGAAGAAGGAAAAACCTCAGTGATAGGATCTTCCTCGGCAAGCAAAACAACAGGTGGAGACTCATTTTCCAAAGGAGAGGAAAACAAAAGGTTGGAAGGAGACGAAGTGACTAATCTCCCGGACTGAGCAGAAATCTGTGGATCTCCCGAAACCTCTACCAAAGGAGCACTCGGCTTAGTGATAGATTTTTTTAGCCAAGTAGAGGAACTTAAAGAGTGACGCTCCAAAATAGACAGAGAAATGAAAAAAGTAAGGCAGAACAACTGCAACTTACCAAGAGTAGAGTTGGCCGGCTCCAAAAAATGTTTACAAATTCTATCAGCTCCACCTCCTTCCACTCCATAGAATCCTATGCCCAAAGAAGGGTCTGGAGGATAAGAGAGACTATCTTGTTCTTCAGAAAACTCCTCTTTTTCCTTTAAACCTTTGCAGTCTCTTCGCAGATGGGACGTACTTCTACAAAAACTGCACCTAAAGGGTAGCCCGAGGTAATCTAACTTTTATTTATGACAGCATCCGCGCCATTCCACCTCCAAAATCTCCGGCAAGCCCTGGTGTACATCCATTTCCACCAGAACTTTTGCTACTTTTCTTTGTGCCGATTCCAAATTCTGCAAATCCACCATAATGAAGCTACCTAGATTGTTCTCGATAACTGTCAACGCACCTTCATTCCATAGATATAGAGGTAGGCCTGGGAGCATTACCCATATGTGTCTTACCGAGAAATACTGAGTTTTCGGACTGAAAGTCAGTCGCCACCTTTTGAGTAGAAAATTGCTCTTACCATTTAACCATTTCCTACTTAACAAAAGCTCTGCATCCTCGAGTGACGTACAAATAATGCCAACCCATCCTTTTGTTAGAAAAATAATCTCTGGGAGGTACGCTATAACTGGTACCCAAATCCTTTCTAACCAAACCATAAAATTTTCCACAAAAAGATTTATGTATACCATTCTTCCAACGAGACCGTAGACCGCCATTCTGCACGAATCTTCTAGGCCTACATCATCTCCCAAAACTAACCTTTTCACTTGATGCTTCACCGGCCACTGTTTACGATGTTTACGAGCTAACTGATGCTTAGAAGAATTTGAATGACTGCAAGAAACGCCAATCTGAACAGGAGACCCAGAGACCGTCTTATCCTTTCGAGCTTTTATACTGCAAGACGGCTCTGTAAGAGGAGGCAGGAAGGAGTCTAGGGAAGGTTCAGCTAATGGAGAAGAGATTTCAGAAGACTGGTTAACCGTCCCCTGGTTTCCAAAAGGAGAAGACGCACTAGACAAAAGCTTTGTAAAACCAGTCGACACTATGTGAGAAGGGTTAGTGGGAAAATCCTTACAAAACTCCTCCAAGGGTTCATTCAAGAGAGCATTTAAATCCTTATTAAACGCTTCCAACCTCCGACTATCCATCTAACCGCCACTTGAAGAGCACTAGCCCCCACACAGAGATCAAGGGTCAGGAAACGTTCAAACTAAGGGACAGATCAACCGAAGATAAAACTCACCTAACAAGAACACAGGAAGAAGTCCACTTGTTCCGCACTAAAACTCAGATCGAGGCAAAAGGACGAGGGTGTATTAACTACTCCATCCCAGAAGTTCAGTTTCCCATAAAGGAAAAAAATCACAGGGGATAGATAAAAGACTTAACCCATAAACAAAATCGCTAAAAAAACAGTAGGATCAGAAAAGTTAAGAGGCTAGGGTTTTTACTAACCAGTCTAGTAAAACTAAGAGGGTAATCCAAGGAACCCATGCATGGAAGGTGAGGAATCCATCCAGCGAGATTCAGGATTTGAAAAACCATGGTTCTCGTTTCCCTCCATTTCGCCTCCTCCTTTTTAACTCGTTGTACATGTGAGGGAAAAAGCGAGAATCCATGTATGCTTGTGTAGAACCCTATTACATGTTTTTATTTTCCGTAAGCTTGGGATCAATACAAAATTCAAATGTTTTAGTTGGGACAATTAAGTTTGAAAACTTTTTGGAATATTCTTAATAGAATAAAGTTTAAATTATTAATATGTCAAAGTTTAAACTTTATTTTTAAGTTATGAAATGTTTAAACGTTTTATGGTTTATTGAAGAGTAAATTTATTTTAACTTCTATTTTATTAAGTAGAAAATAAATAAAATAAAATTTTATAATTAAGTAGAAAAATAAATAAAATAAAATTATAAAATTTTATATGTTTAGTAAATTGAAGTTGAGATAATTTTGTGTTGGTTTATTTTATATTGGTATCATTATTATTATATATTATTATTGAGGATCGTATTTATAGATTAAGAGATAAAAAGATGAATTATGCAGAATAGCCTTTAAGATTACGAGATAAAGTAAAATAGAAATAATATATATATATATATATATATATATATATATATATATATATATATATAAAGAATAAGGTAATAAAGGTATTTCATTTTAGTGTATTAAGATTAAGTTATTTTATATATCATAAGATAGTAAATCTTAGTTAAATGTCATTATTTCTATTTTATTATTACTTTTTATTGCAAAATACATCTTATATTTTTCAAAAGTCGTAAAAAAAGGATGGAAGGGTATAGGCCAGGATGGGATGACACCTAAAGTGATGGAGGCGACACACATGGTCAAATCGACGTTCTATGCGATGAAAGTGGACAAGAGCTCAACGCAAACATGCAAAGGTAGGTAGTAGGTACGTTGTATGTCCTTGTAATACCCCTGTTTCCCCCAGCTTGTAATTAATCATTAATTAGGATTACCATGCTATGGCATGTGAACGATGTAAATGTATTTTGTTTAGATTTCCAACAACTAACTGTGGGGGTGAATCCTTGAAGTATTGGTCATGATATCACTAGGAGAAAGAATGAGAAAATTATAAGAAAGGGTTCATTATGTCAAATGACCCCAAATTTCCCCTTGTTGGGAATAATAAACCCCCTCTGGATCCTAAGGAGAGGAATTCGTTAATGATGGAAGCACTGGTGGTTGAATAATGAACCACCCCCATGAATGGAAGCATGGTATGGTTGAGGAGACATGAGGTTGTCAACCCGAAGTACCATAGAGTCCTGCAAACCCAGGCTAACCCAAGTTTCCTTCTAACAGAAGGAACATGATAAGTCGAGAACCATCTTGGGAAAGTAGGTAGAAAAAGATACACGCACAGACAGTTCAGGGAGAGGCATGCGTGGGAGGCTCTGCAGAGAGTAGGAGAGACACCAGACAAGAGCACATGCACATAGGGGAGCACGCGACCCAAATATGCAGAGGAAAAGAGGAAGGTCGCGAGCTTGATGTTGAAGAAGCATCTGATAAACCTCGTAGGGATGCTATGAAAGAGAAAGGATCTCTGAGTAATGGCATAAATTTCCCTGGTGATATCATGGCTTGGAAAGGGGGTGGACAAAGTGCTAAGATTGAATTCCTTTGAGCCTAAGATTGGGTGGAAAGGCACACACCCACAATCAGTTAGTTGGTTGTATTTTGTAATAGATAAGTACTCTCATACCCTACAGAACTGAATTGTGACAATAAAACAAAGTTGGATATCCTATGAATGTTTCAGGGAAGTGCATGTTTTCTAGATGGCTAGACTATGTTCCTTTATCTTTTGCTTGATTGTGTATTTAAGAAATTAAGGACCTATATGGTCGAATATCATTTGTACACGTAAGTACTAGAGCCTCCTATAGTGGCTCGAATTAAAGGAAAGGAACTGTGATTTCGCTAACCATGGGCCCAATATTCATATGTGTATATTTACCCTTCCAGTCATTTGGATCTCCTGAGAAAAGGGATCTGTTAAGCTCAGGAGATATAACGCTTGTAGGATGCAACCGAGGGTTGTATCCTTCACACCTTTCACCTGTGTGACCAAGGGATCATGCCCATGACCTTAATAAATTCCCAGCCAAGAGTTAAGCATGTATCCCACGAGGATTTTCGAAGGACCCATATTACTAAGGTCTGAGAACCTTGCGCTAGCCCGAATGGTGCTAAGTTCTTATTAGCTTCGGAGCTTTGAGAGTTCAGAACTCCGAAATGTCACAACTTCACAACCCAAAAACCCCTGAATGTCGGAGTTGCGAAATGTTGTGAGTCATTGATCTGAGGAGTCTGTTGGGGACCCTTATTGACCATCTGATCAACCAGTAGAGGGTTTCTCGTATGGTACTTCGGCTAAGTCCCACTTCGGAAGAATGGAGTTGTTGTAGCATCAAAATATTTGAATGTCGGAGTCCCGAATTAACGAGATCCATCGATTTGGAGAAGTTTTGGGACCACTCGTGACCGTATGATCTAGATGGTGGTCAGTTCAGCATTGACCTACTCCGAGAGAAAACTGGAGACTACACGACCAAACCCTTGAAGGACGAAGTGATGGGGACCGTTGATTTGAGGACACATTAGGTCCCTCTCTGATCATTGTATCTACTCCATGGTCAATTCGTCTTTGACCTACTTTGGGATTAAGGGGAGGATTACATCATGAAACCCCCAAATTCTAAAGTTGTGAAGCAATGGAGGCCGTATATCCCAAGGTCTATGTGAACACATCTTGGTCATGAGATTGGAGGATTTGGAAGGATGTCAGTCCAATGTGACATGGCGTGCTGACATCACCCAATGTGATGTGGACCCATGTTTGACGAGCCATGTGTCGCTAGGATTTGCGTGTATTGCAGACCCTATGTGCCTATTAACACGTGCCACGTGTCACACTCTGAAGGGCCACATGTTATCACTTCCTCGTCTACATATCACACCTGGGACTCACTACTTGGTCCATATGGCGAGAGGAGAATGAGGGACCCACCTATATTTTCCCTTGTATCCAGTACTACTCCATGTGTGAGAGTGGGTCCTTTGAGAGTCCGGGACTTTGGGACTCCAGAGGTTTGGAGCATGGTGTCGAGGATAAGTAAAAAGGGTTGGAGCCACGTGGAAATCTTATGAGACTTAGGGAGTTCGAGACTGCGGGAGGTTTTGTGCGTAGATAGAAAAGGGGCACTCAGTGTCAAAGCACCAAACATCGAACTATCCTTAGGCGTATTCCTTAACAAGGAGGAATATCCGCTGTCAAAATTAATGGTGGATGGATCTCCGCGATAGATACAAGAGCATTGGGAGCTCCAGGTCGTTGGGAAATTTTGGATGACATGTATGAGATGGACCCACATGGATTCCACATGGCCCTTGACTAATAAGTGCCCGAAGGATGGTAGAGGGGAATTTATTCCAATCATGAGCTCAGTTTGGAGCGTGAAGACAGTGGTTGGAAAGCTCTGAATGAGTAGAACATGATGGAGATCTCGGAAATAAGATGTGACATGGTTTATGGAAAACAAAATTTATGCCCCATCCCTTAAAAGAGTATTTAGGGGTCGGGTGTGTTACAAATTGGTATTAGAGCATGGAAATAACACTTGGCCTGCTTGGGCTCATGCACAAGTCATAAAAAAACATATTATTGGAGGACTTTAAGGGGTGAAACCTTATCTTTCCCATTCCTAAGAGGATTAGTTAACCCTCTACCAAAGAGAGGAATGAAACCTGGTACTGTTGATAGATTTTTTGGAATATATTTGCACTGCAGACATACGTGAAATGATTGGTGCACAAGGATATGCTAGAATGCATGTGGAAAAATATTAAATATGAAAATTATGCATGTTATAACCTGTGGTGGGTCATAAGGTATGGTCTACTAGTAGACCTTTTAGATGAGGATGACCTTATGAAAGTAGGAGTTAACAGAAAGAATGAAAAGTTGACAATGTTACGACCTATTGCCTTAATATGATAATATTGTAAGGATTTATGAGAGACGGATGTAAGGTCTGATTAAGGAGGTGTCAAACACCTTTGGATGACCAATGGATCATATTGAAATCCAGAGGTGGATGGTAGCCATATGGATATGGCTTGGTATACTCAGATAGCTATAAGAGGGAGTTTAAGAAGAGATTCCCTTGTAAAGATATGTTGACCAAGATTGAATTAAGGCATGAAGAAGAGACTAAAAGTGGTTATCTTACTGCCTTGAGTGACACAATAATTACCGATCTGAATTATGAATTATGGAAGGTTTTTACAGTAGAAAGGAAAAAGGCAACTCTTGTTTATTATTTCCATGTATAAGGGGCAACATTAGTATGAATTATGACTGTGAGACTAGTCATATGAGTGACTGTAATCTGTCACTAAAGAACACTAATATTAAAACTAAAATATCAATGTAAAAGGGGTGCAAGAGATGCACCTACATATATGTGTATACATGCTTAAAAGAATAATATGACTGCAAGCCCTCAATTGAGAGGGAAGCTCAACATTGAGTGTCTCTATGAGGCTTGTCATAAGGATGGCAACAATATCCTTGGGAGGAGGATCTGGAAGTCTGGTATGTCCATGTACATGTATGACATGGAAAGGGTGCAAGCAATGAACTTGCATGATGAATGTTTGGCAATGTTTGTATATATTTTAGTACATGGGTTTAATGCATTGTGAGGCTTCTTGACATAAAGACTGATATTAATACCAATTAGGTATGAATGATGTTAAAGGTGCAAGCGAAGCACGTGTATGATGTATGAATATATGCATACAAAAGACACAATATGACTACCTTGACGAGTGGAATGTGAGGCAAGAATTTCACTTGCCAAACTTTAGTGAATACCATGGATGCATGGTTGACTCCATTTTGAAGAGTCATGAAAGTTTTGTTTTTAATGATATCTTGAGGGGAACGTGTTCCATTCCCTCGAGAAATACTAATACAAATAGATGAAAGAGTAAGGGAGCAAGGATATTATGTTGTTATGATAAGAGGCAAATGATTATGCCTTTGAAGAGCACGTGAGAATCACTGTGAACAATCATGAGTTAAATGATTTTAATAAAAAGAGGTATGTGAGCTACAAAATATACCTAGGCCAGCTGCACACATGCTTATGATTATGCATATGGTTAAGTACATCATGGATGTAAGTAACAAAACTAGAATATGTGTGGATACATAATTTGGATGCATGACAAAGATACATGTTTATAATCCTTATGGAATATTTGGTAAACAACTAAAGTTAAATCAAGGTTGAGGCCAACACATATAATGATGGATATGCAATAGGGAAGTTGCATGTTGAAAGGGTTTCCTGTGGAGGAACTATGTGAGGACTTTGTTAGGAGGACAAAGTCACAACCTTAATGACTGTTGAGAATTAAGCAGTGAGCTACAAGCTCATATGTATATA
>JASDQU010439855.1:67553-84873 GCA_032191745.1 Picea mariana | reverse complement strand
TTTCTTGGTCATTGTTATACTTGAAAAAATTTTGGACATAAGGCAATTAATTGCAGAATCAATGAAAGGAACAAATACGCAAGAAACATGAATGGTGTAAGCAAAAGATATGGAAATAATCATGGATTTGTCAATAGAAGTTATAATTCATTTTACCCGTTGATGGAAAAAAATATTGTATGCTACAAATGCAATTATCTTGGTCACAAAGCTCAAGATTGAAGATATATGAATGAAGATGTCCCTATGCCAACCACGATATGGAGAAGGAAAGAGATTCCAAACAATGAAGATTGTTGAATAGCATTGACCATTGAAGAATGTAAAAAAGAATATGAATGGTACATAGACAGTGGATGTTCTTCACACATGACCGAGCATCAAGACAAATTCATCAGCTTGAAGAGAAAGGGTGGCAATGTTGCATTTGGAGATGACTCATCTGCCAAAATACTTGGAGAAGTTGTAGTAGAGCTTGGTAGAAAAAATGTAAAAGCAAAGAATGTTCTATTGGTTGAAGACTTGAATCATAATCTACTCAGTGTTAGTAAAATGTGTGATAAAGGATACACTCTTACGTTTGATTCCTGAAAATGTAAAATCAGAGAAAATAACTCAGGAATATTGGTTGCAACTGCAACAAGAAGACCGAACAACATATACATCCTAGACATGAAGAAGAGAAAGAAGACAGAAGCCACACAAAAGGATTCCAAGGAAGAAAATGTCCCAAAGACCAAAAATAAGGATGAAGTATTATTGAGTGCCACATGTTCAAGGGGAGCAACCCCAAAGAAGAGAGTTACATTTTTCTATTAAACTTAGGGGGAGAAACCCTAACTTTTCCCATTGATGTCAAAGGGGGAGAGAAATTGGGATCATGATGATAGGGGGAGCATGAGTGTTGCCATCAATGACAAAGGGGGATATTGTTGGAAGATTGGTTGTTGTCATTAATGTCAACCCTAGTCATGGGTTTTGGACCGTAAGATTGATAAAATTATTTGGACTTGAAGGAAAATGCACATGCATATACAACACCATAAATGGATAGTATACATCATGATATTTCTAGTGGTATGTGGCATGTCACATGGATCCTCATGGTTGAGGAGAAATGAATTTTTGAAGATGACAAAGTGAATTGAAGAAGGAAGTACATGTAGGCCCTGAAAATAATTAAAGAAAATAATTACAAAATAAGAAAGTGTCAGGTCAGCCCTAATGTTAAAAGGAAGTGACATAAATGGTACAAATAAACATCATTATACATTCATTTGATATAAGCTGAATTTCATAGGAAATAAAAATAAAAGAAGGCCAGATTTCAAGGGAGGATGAAGCCTTTTGGTGATGTGTTCTAAGCTATGTTATTTTCAGGTCATCTTACCATTTTTGCTAAAACTTTTTTTCTAGAATGATTCAGATGGTGAAATATCTATGGAATTGAGAAGACATATCAAGGTACCTCTGGTAAAAATTTCATCTCTTGATTCGCTATAATTATGGAGATACACTCTATGGAAGATAGGGTTTCTGACCAGTCCTGAAGCTAGTCAATAAACAGGTGTTCCGGGTAAAACAGTCATAACATTTTCATACATAATCCAAATGCAGTGGGACCACTTCCATTGGAAATATTACGGACTATAGTTTTTTTTTTTTCTGAGGTTTAGAATCGAATGTTAAATATTGAGTGCAGGGATTTCTGTACAAGTTGGGTCTTCTGAACAGACCATAATTGAATAAAGTCTAGCATTATTTCTATAACCTCTTTTTGGAGAGGATTCAAGGAGTGAAAATTGGAGGAGTTTTAGAGAATACATTGAGTAATATTATCTATAGTATTAGGTTACTCCAAGAATTGAAGAATTGTATAAATTGAAGAATTCTCAGGAAGCGTTATCAGGTTCTATGTGATGATTGGTTGATGGTGATGATTTAATGTAAAGTTTTATTATCTCTCATATATTCTTGGGTGGAAGGAAGGGTTAAGGATGGAGAGTTCAACTCTCTCTTAATATTGGAGGATTGTATCTTCCTCTTGGAGGTTTATCCCTCCCTCTACATTTGGAAGCTGTAGCTACCTTTGGAAGTCATTACTTTCCTTGAACAATAAACTATTGATTATTTCTCATATATTGTGCATGGTGTATTATGGTGTATTGGTGGAACTCTTATACTATTGTTCATTTCTCATTGGATATAGTTGAATGGTTTAAGTATAAGTTGAAAAAGGTTTTAAATTGTACTTGATATTGATTCACCCCCCTCTCAGTATCAACAATGACATTTGGTGCTTCATCTCCTAGGGTTAGGTTTTTGGATGTCTACAGTTTTTGGCATTCTTGTTTATTGTAAAAAGGCCTTTAGAGCCTCATTTAAATTTTCTTCTTGTGAATGAGCGTAGCCGTCACATATCTTCTCAGAGATAAGCTACCACCATTCCAGCAAGCTTGTTTCCGTTACATTTTACAGTTTCAGCTTATTTCATTATTGAATAGAAAACCAATTTTACTGCATCTTTGTTATTTTGTGCTAAAAATCTTTTAATAATTTGTATTCATTTTGTTCTGCTCATAAAATCTGGATCAAAAGTTATATTGATGAAATCAAAACTGAAAAGACAGCTAAAAATGTGTATAGCACTGAAACTTGGAAAAAAAAATTTGATGGTGCTTCATCGTGTGAAGGAGCATGTGTGGGCGTGCTTTTCATAGAACCTGAAAATGAACTCGTCGTCCCCTTCTCTTACAGGCTACAGTGGGACATAGACTACACAAACAATGTATGCGAATATGAAGCTCTAGTCTTGGGACTGGAAGCTACCAAGAAGCTAAACATAAAGAACTTAGAGGTCTATGGGGATGCAGAACTGATTGTGATGCAGGTAAATTGGCAGTACCAGGCCAAGCACCCGAGACTGAGGTCCTACAAAAATTGCACCTAGGATCTAATGGAAAATTTATTTTCATCGATAAAGGTTCATTTCATCCCACGAGCCGAAAACCAGCAAGCCAATTCACTGGCCAAAGAAGAGTTGACTTTTGCACCCACTATCGCTTTCAAATTAAAGTACCACATAAAGGTAAGGCACAGACCATCCATACTAGACAACATACAGCATTGGAAGGTATTTGAATATGATGAACAGATCAGAAAGTTCCTAGAAATGGTGGATGATTTTGTTGAAACTCGCATCAACCAAGAAAACCAAAATGACCATACATGGATTATGTAGGAAGGGGAGGAGCCTTAGGAGTTCCAAGAAAAAATTGCAAATCATTGCATGCTAGTGTTAAAAAATAATCAGATCCCTAAGGGCCTGATACCTCTAGAAAGACTGTTTGACCAAAACAACATGCCTCTGAATTCTATCTTGCAGCCCCAACTAGAGGAGGTTGAAGACTGTGACGTAGGCACCGCTAAAGAACCTAGGATAGTGAAACTATCAAAGTACCTTCCTCCCAAGATGAAAAGCAAGTATGCAGACTTACTCGAGCGATACAAAGATGTTTTTGCATGGACTTACGATGAGCTGAGAACCTACGACACCTCTGTGATCGAACATAAGATACCTTTAAAAGCTGGAGTTAAACCATTCAGACAGAAGCTCAGACAAATCAACCCCATTTTATTTCTCATGGTCGAAAGAGAAGTGAAAAATCTCTTAGGCGCAAAAATAATCATGCCTCTTAGGTACTCTGACTGAGTGGTGAACCTAATCCCAGTCAGGAAAAAGAGTAGAGAAATCAGACTGTGCATGGATTTCAGAAACCTAAATAAATCCTCTCTCAAGGAAAATTATCCTCTACCCAAGATGGATCAAATCTTACAAAATGTAGTTGGTTCTAATATAATGTCGATGATCAATGGGTTTTTGGGTTACAATCAGATCGTGGTCAATGAAAAGGATAAGGAAAAAATGACTTTCACTACACCTTGGGGTACATTAATGTATGACAAAATGCCTTTTGGTTTGATGAACGTAGGTGCCACCTTCTAGAGAGCTATGGACATCACCTTCGTCGGTGAAAGAGACAGATTCGTGGTTATTTAGCTTGATGACCTGATTGTGTTCTCTAAATCTGATGAAGACCACCTGATACACTTCCAGCAAACGTTCAAGAAATTCCTAAAGTTTGGTTTGTCCTTGAACCCCAACATGTCTCATTTTGAGATGGAAGAAGGTAAACTCTTGGACCATATTATTTCTAGGGATGGAATCAAAATTGATCATAAAAGGTTTGAAGCTATAGACACCATATATATTCCTAGAAACGTTAAAGAAATTCAGTCTTTTTTAGGAAAAATAAATTTTTTGAGAAAGTTCAGTTCGAATTTTGTTGAAATCGTGAAATTGATCATAGATATGATCAAGAAAAATAGCACATTCAAATCGATGGCCGAAGTCAAGGAGTCATTTTCCTAGATAAAGAGATTTATAATCGAAGCACCTGTACTAGCAAGCCTTGACTACCTGAAAGAGTTTTTGATTTTCTCATTCGCATCTGCACACACAATTGCGGCAGTACTCCTCCAAAAAAATGAGGAATGTTTCAAGCAACTGATAGCATTCTTCCGTAAAAGTCTTAGATATGTCGAATTAAAATATGATATAATGGAAAAACAAGCATATGCTATGGTAAAGGTGCTAAAAGCTTTCAGGACTTACGTGCTACACTCCAAGGTGATAGCATATGTACCTACCTGTGTTGTAAAAGACATATTGGTACAGCCTGATAGTGATGAGAAGAAGGGTCAGTGGCCCACCAAGATTTAAGAATTTGATCTGGAAGTGAAGCCGACAAAACTAGTAAAAGGACAGGGTTTGGCTAAGCTCATGGCTGAAACAAATTTCCAAGAACTCGGGATAAATAACCTGCAGGAATATGAAGGAGATGTTGACATAGATGCTTTCGATGAACAAATATTTGTGACTGAAATAGAAGAGAGGTTTGTCTCATCAAGCTGGTATAAAGACATAGTCTCCTACTTATTGACCCTGAAGTGCCCTGATGATTTGTCTCCATCTAAGACCAGGACACTAAATCTACATGCGGTGAAGTACTGTATATCCGAAAGAAAATTGTATTGGAAGGACCCATTAGGATTCCTACTAGTTTGTCTAGTTGTTGGCGGGCAAAATTGACCGCTCGTCAACTGGAAGAGTGAGTCTAGTCCGAGGTTGTCTGATTAACCCAAGCCATTTGGATTGACCCACCCTAACAGGTTTAATGGCTCCGTTGGCCAATCTAAAGTCCTAAGGGAAGCGAAAAACAACTAAAAGAAATATAATAACTTACTAAATAATAGTTACTAAAATATATATGCATGTCTAGATATATATATATATATACAATTTATCTAAACTATATTTGTATAAAAGTTCTATTTATCATATATACAATATATACAAATCACGAGTTTTAATCTAAACTCATAAAAATCTAATGTAAATTGGTTCTTTTAACCACATTAATAAAGTAAGCGAAAAATACTATTTATTTTTTATTTGTTTTCTTGTATGTATACATTCATAGAATCAAATATTAAACTACTTAATTAAACAAAAGATATAGATAGTGGAAATCATTCTATATGTAAAAACTTCTATAATAAGCAAGCAAACGAAATAAAATAACAGACTAACCTATTGATGCATCCGACGTCTATACAATAGAGAATATCTAGCCACCTTTATCCGAGAAGTAAACTTGAAACGGATCTTAAGATTGCTCCGAATAAATGTGAAACAATAATGCTGGAGATTGGGTCTTGATAACAGAACATACAATGGACACAGTCACAATGATCTTATGATTTACAAGTAACTACAGTGAGATAAGCCTTGCTATAAGAACTTGTATTTAAACATTCAACAAAAAATTAGAGATAAATCTCCTAATTTAAATTGGATAGATGATCACTGTGTATTATATCTGAAACATAAGATATGGACAGCATATAAAAATGAATCATATCAATTTGCAATAAATCATGACAACAAAATAAATCACCATCTATTATCAAATAGAAATAAACATAACTTGAACTAAAACATCATACAGAAAAGCTAAAGCTATAACGTGCATTCTGTTCCATTCAAGTCTGTGAGTAAATGTCCATACACTTTCCCTAGGCCGAGATGATCCACTGTTTACAAAATCATGGGTTTATAAAGGTCTCAAGAAAGATAACTGTTTTTGTTCCTAAGATCAAATTTGTTTCAAAAATAAAGGGGGATGCAACCACCCCGATTTCACTAAATCCTCTAACAATAGTTCATTTCTATTCAATGAAAATACATCATAGATATGACTAGAAGGTCTGAAGAGTGCCTCAAATAATTTTTGACATCATGGATCCCTGAATATCCTGGAAGAGAAAGAAAATGGAAAGATTTCAGATACCTTTTCTGTCATTAATTTACATAATTCAAATTGATATAACTAGCTACAGAATCTTGCGATTCTGTAGCTAGTTATAATAGCAAAAGAAATCTCATTTTATTTAATAAATAAAACAATACTAATTTAATAATGAAAAATAGCTTATCCAACAAAAAAATAATCTAACCTAAGAATGAAATCAAACATGCTATTAATCTACGAGATCATACCTGTAAACATGCAATCAAATTGTATCATGAAACCTTGGAGTTTACAATGGCTGTAGCACCCTCAACGTTTTTAAATATCACATGACCTGTGGTTTTCGTTTGTTAAAACATCGATCTTCTCTTTTAAAACCTTAACCCATGATTGCAGAACTTGGATATCCATATAATATCTTTCAATCCACGATAAACAAACCTCGCACTGTAACTATGTGGCATTTGCATTAGAACAAACAAGATTGTGGACCGGGGTGCCCTCCAAACGAATAGTAGGTTCATTGCAAAGCTTGACACCAGGAAACTCTAGATTGTCTTTCAAACAAGGAGGCAAATTATCGACAAAGTTATAGGGTTGGTCAGGGTGTGGCCCGTATGACAAAGGGTCTTCTTCTGCAAGGAATATGTCAATTTTTGAATCTGAGCTTTCATTAACCTCGATCATGTTGATCATGTTGGCACGGGAATTTGTCTTATTACGAAGACTCCGTGAAATTAACCTGCCAGCCCTTTTGTTTTTAAAATTGATATCAACACTACTCTTAAACCTCTTTCCTGTAGGTTTCTTCACAATTTTAACACAGTCCTTTGGAGGTGTAATTTGTTGACTAGCCTATTGAATGACCTTGGGATCGATCAAGGGTTCACTGTTATGGGAAGAGACACAAGTCTGCAGAGGTGAAAGAGGTGTTGTCGAGTGGACGATGGTTTCCTCAACAACAATTTTATCTACTTCTCCCAATTCAGGGTTACCATAACCATTTCGGGTTATAAATGAATCCCAACAGTCATCCTGTGACTCTAATTGATGTATGAGTGGGATTTTAACTAGGCCGTGATGAAACAAGCTAGAGTCTGACCTCCGTTTCTTATATCTTTTCCCATTTTATAAAGACTCCTAAGTAAGTAAGTAATGGCATATTCAAAGGGAAACCCATAAAACTCATAAGAAGGCGTAAATGGTACAAAAATACAATCCCAAAATGCCCCTCACAAGTAACAAATTGCTTTACCATAGCGAGTAAATCATGCCACCGAGATTTTAAGAATGAAATTGGCATACCTCTATCACAACTTGTTATTTTCTAAGATGTAAACAGCAGGGTCCAAGGGACTTCCTCCACTTTCGCGTTTTTAAACCATTTCTGACCACTCGCTGGAAATCCTGTGGCTTGACTCAAGAACTCCTCGGTAACCTCCAATTGCACATCACCAACTTTCTCCCTACAACCATAAAAGGATAAGGTGAATTCTTGGGAAACTTGAAGATTAAAACCTTGAAACTTCCTGATGAAAACATGCCAGCCATTTCTTTCCAAATCCTCCCTAGCATCGTCGTATAAGAGAACGGTTTGGATACCGTTTGGTTCAATCCTTATGACAGGAGCCATACTGGATGGGAGGGTAATCAAACAAACACAGCATACAGGTAGGGTTTGTAAAAATGAAACAGAGCCATAACCCTGAGCCCAACAAGGAACGGTGTAAAGACTAATACGATGGAATAGTCATTTAACCAAAATGCATACGAAGAGGTTGGCGAAACCCGAGGCCATCCTTGGAGATAATGGAAGCCTGTAAATCGTATGCCACCTTGCATTCAGTACGAGCTAGGATCAAATCATTGAAATGAAAATGAGTGCATGTATCATGGGTTTGATTACAAATTTTGGGGAAATCAAAAATCGAAAAATCAAGAGTTTTGTGAAAGAAATGTAATCAAAGATCAAACCAAAACCATACAAAAAATCAAATGGTGGGGGTCTTTTGTTCATTAAAACTATCATTTTCTTAGGCATGCTTAGAATTGAAAGGATCAAAAACAAAGAGGGTAATATCTTCATGGCAAGGAATCAAAACTCCATAACAAATTAAACAATTTGCCTTGAATGAAAATTTAAAATGGTAATTGTAGTCATAAGTTTTCATGCTTTCAGTCATGAAAATGAAGCATGAATAGACGATAGGTAAAAAGAGACGATTTACAACTGATGTTTTGGAAACTGTTCATGAAGAGTAATGAAATTTCATGACCCTGTGTAGGCAACTATGTAGATTATTTTAAAAAATAACAGTTATATTACTGCTGCCAACACTAGTGGAATTTGAAACAGAAAAGGTCATAAATGAATTTCACGAAGGGGTATGTGGAGAACATCACACATGGAGGGTGACAGCTTATAAAACCCTAAGAGTGGGATATTATTGGCCTAGGCTATTCTCAGATGTCAATGCCAAAGTCAGAGCTTGCAACCCTTGCTAGTTGTTCGCAGTCAAACAAAAACTCCCAGCTCTACCTCTAGTCCTGATAAAAGTAGAAGCCCCCTTTCAACAATGGGGATTGGATTTTATAGGCGAAATCAACCCACATTCTAGTGCTCAACATAAATGGATCCTGAATGCCACATATTACTTCACCAAATGGGTGGAGGCCATTCTGACTAGAAAGGTGATTGATTCAGTGGTTATAGATTTCCTGGAAGAGAACATACTGTCCAGATTTAGCTGTCCCCGAAAGATAGTCACGGAAAATGCCCAGGCATTCAAGTCTATGGAAATGGTTAGTTTTTACTAGAAATATAACTTCGTATTGGGCCACTCCACCACATATTACCCTCAAGGAAATGGGCTAGCCGAATCATCAAATAAAATTTTAATTACCATAATTAAGAAAGTGCTGAGTGAAAACAAAAAATCTTGGCATGTGCATCTCAAGTATGCTTTGTGGGAAAATTGGATAGGCATGAAGAGATCTATTGGCACTTCTCGTTTCCAACTGGTATATGGGACTGACGTGGTATTTCCTATAAATCTAGCGCTTCCAATAATGAATCTCTTGTAAGTGAGAAAGAAGAACCAAACCATGTCACAAGGAGAATAAACCATTTGATTGAGGTTCACCAGCACAGGGATAAGGTGGATGAAAGGATGTAGAAATACAAAGACAGCATGAAAGAGCTATTCAATCATAAGGCCAAAGACAGGGAATTCCTCCCTGGCGATTTGGTTTTGAAATGGGATGCTAGGAGGAAAGACTCTGCAAAACATGGCAAATTTGACCATATCTAGTATGGACCTTTCAAAGTCACAACTTTTGAAGGGAAGAATTCATTTCTATTAGAAAATATAGACGGTAAAATCCTCAATGCCCCTGTCAACGAGCGTTATTTGAAGCACTACATGCATTGAATGATTGTTCTAAATTTCCACTGTATATACCAATTTGTTTTCCTTCTTTTTGTTTTAGAGCTTTCGGTAAGTTCTACTTTCATCGCAAATAAAATAGGTTAGAAATTTCTTAGAAGTTGGGATACAAAATTTTTCAATACATTGAGTTCCATAAATCTTTATGCCCTGATACTTTTCATGTTTTTTTCCTACAGGATTACGGCTTACGTCCCACACAGTAAAGGGAGAAAACAGACGGTCATGCATCGGGAAATTGACTCGCCCAAAATAGGTGATAAAAGAAGATTTGTTAAGAAGAAAATGAAATGGTAAGGCAATGGTATAAATCTATGAAACATCTGGTTTTCAAATGAATATGACTTAAGCACAACAACGATCTTATGAAAAGGATATGTTTTCTTGACATATCATTAAATAAAAAACTTTTATTAGGGATTTTAAAAAAAGCTCACCTAGACAATTTAAAAATATTTAAATCAAAGAGGGAAGTTAAGCCTTTCCAAGAAAGAATTATAAGAGTCAAGATTGTGTTGTATGACCCGATTTTTTTTTTGATACTTCAAAACCTTCTCTATCATCTCCTCACTATCCTTGGCTCTCTCTCCTTGAAACCCATATACCTTCCCATGGCCTCTATAGAGGGAGAAGAGGTTATGCTTCATCTCCAGAAGCTGGAAAGGCAATCTCAGAAAATAAGCCAGCCATCACAACTCCTCGGCCTCCTATCGAGCAAACTTATGCGTAGGTTGTTCCTAACTCTCTTAGGTTTTTTAACAGGCTTCGAAGGATTAAGTCTTGCTCAAAGGAAGATACCTAGAAATAATTTCTCCTGTAATTTCCTGCAGACTAAGATGTTTTGAAAGTCAAGAAGAAGTTGGTCCAGAGAGATAAAAGAGAGTAGACCAGCCTCTGTTGCAATTATTACACAGATATCACACCTGGTATGCTTTATACTGATTGATTGCCCCCACTTCATTTAAAACATACATGACAGATGGTGAAAGGAAATTCAAATTGATTGCCCCCATCTAGTCTGCAGAGATGATGAAAGGAAATTCGTAAAATGATTTCCCTCATCTCAACATTTAAATGCTAAATTACTTTGAAGTGGTGAAAGGAAATTCAATAAAGGGAGCCAGATAACTTCACCAGGGTACTGAACAACCCTGTTGGCAGTGAAGCAATATCTAAGATATCTGGAAGGCTGTCATACATGTATTACACTGTACTCTGGCAACCAAATTCTTTTGAAACTAGATATACATGCCAAACTCATGCAGGGTTCCCTGATTAAGAACATTAAATTCACTTCATTTGATGCAAGCCAAAACCCACAGGACCTGTCGAATTTCCTAAGGTTGTTTTGATCATCTTAAGCAGTACCGAGCTCAGTATCGAGAAATGGAAAGTTACTGAATGGAATATAGTTGAGTTTAGAAGGAATTTTAGTTTTAAAAAGACTTCTGAAAGTAAAGACGAAATCTCAGGTTTCCCTCTTTACCCTCTTCCTAAGCTAGTTTTCGTAGAAGAAAACTAGCGACTCCATCTACCCAATACAGGAACTTGATCTACTATTCTTCTCATCCCACAAGGAGATGAGATCCCTAGTTGGAGCATATGTTGGAACGCATTATTTTATTTTCATACTCTTGGTTCAAGGTTGGAGCCACCCTTCTTTCTAAATAAGTAAGAGGTTATAATTAATCCCAAAACGCTAGATTTCAGGATCTCGCGGTTTTTACGATGTACCTACCAAGCCCCGGTATCCCGATGCGCGAAGTAGTGATAAGGTTTAGTTCTAACCACCGTTATCGAGCCTCTAAGTGAAGATCGTTTTATGTCATCACCTCGTGCTCTCATGTTTCGGGATTTACTCGTTGAACACTTTCCAAACCTCTGAGATGTGAAGTTGTGAAGTCCTTTCAAGTCACTCAGATAAATATCAAGAGTAATCTTTTTAAACCGTAGTTAGTCTCTATCGTGATTTCGCGACTCGATGATTGTTTCCTTAAAACACAACACCTTTGTAACTCCGATCCCTGAAGTTGTGATATTCATTAATTAATATGGGTTAATTAAAATCTTAATTTAAATCACAAATTAAAAATAATTTCGCACCATCGTGACTTCGGGCTTTTGGGTCTCAAAGGCTAAAAGAGAAATCGTCCGATACGATGAGCGTCGAAAAGGGGATAAAGGACTAAAAGCCTGAAATTAAAGGAGCTAAGTTGGATTAATTAATGCCTTGAGTAGATTTTAATTGTACGATCTACAGATGAAGCGTTTAATGTTTTTTCTCTTTTCCCATGTTACGTGTCGTCAAATATTTATGGCATTTATTTGAATTCCATTGAAGTGATGGACAGTAAGATCCCACTTATTTGCTAAAATATTTCCATTAAACCATTTAACCATTCTGTCGAAAAGGACTAGCATCAACTTAAGTGTTTAAGAAGAGGTTTTTCTTTCATTATCTTAGCTTTCCTTTCTATTGTGCGCAGAACTATTTCACCAGGATAAATTCTGTCTGTGTTTTCAATCTTTTGCGACAGGGGATCTAATTGCAAGGTCATACACCATTGGTCCATGAAAAGAACCCAAGGCATTCGTCGAGAGCTCAGGACAAGGTTCAGATATTGTTTCTGATACTTGACCTCGAAGTATCATACTATTAAAACATGGACGCATATTTCCAATGTTCTACAGCCCGAGGTGATAAATTGCTCGGATGATTCCTGCGATGAGGAGAACGATGACATGTCCACCAAATAAAAAATCATTGCTCAGGCAGAGATGCACAAAATAGCAGCAAGGCCATGGCTTCTCCCCTATTATGATATGGTCATATGGGCACTGGACCATGTAGACCTCCTGACCAAAATGATTTTCAACGAACAGAAGGAAGCAGTTGAGTCTTTCAGACCAGAGAACCTACAAGCAATGTATAAATTGTCACCTACTCCAAATCGTATTTACAATACCGAATTCCTAGAGAAGTTCAAAAGGAAGGAATGTGAGTAGTTTGGGAAAAATTTATCCGATCTAATCAAAGATTGGGTTTCACACCCTGCGAAATTCAGGGCCGATACTAATGGAATTTATTCAATCTCCTCTCTAGAGCCACAGTTCAAGTATGTAGAAATGGTGGCCTGTAGACTATACAGGAAGGAGGACACAACTCATTTTTTCCTCCCATGGGTGCCGCTCATTTCTACAGTCACTGAAGGTTTTTGTTTCGACTGGGCCAAACTGATGTTGGACAGTCTGACCAGTCAAATTACTGAATTTTGAGCATAGAAAGCTAGTGGGAGAACATCTTCATTCTTTATGTCTGCCTACATCATGGATGCTATTTTCTTTATGACACCTTCCCCATTGATGAGCTAGAGCTGGACTCCATCTGATGTTGAGCCTATCCATGTCTACCACTCGAAGCTTTGGGAGGATAAGGCCAAAGATTTCATCTACGAGATTTTTAACTAGGTAATGGTACCGATGCATGTTGCTATCTTCGACCATCCACCTCCCCAAATTTCAGATAACATCATGGCCAACCTAAGTAATGTAGAAGATTGGTATATAGAAGCAAATTATTCATACATCATGGTTTTCGGCACCTCCATTCCCCCCCATGTTTTGTCATTATTTCTGCCAGATAAGCTAATATGCCGCGAGATCACCAGGAAAGATGTGCTTGGTGGAATAAGAAAGGAGCTCAAAGGACTATTGAAGAAGGTATGGCCACCCTTCCCCATTCACATTGGGTTGTACTCTTTATTAGATTTTGGCCATGTCAAAGCCGAGGCCACGACCTTGGAGGAAATGAAGTTGGTGAACATTGAGTTCAAAAAGCACGACCCAAATAAGGTTGTGAGTAATCACTTGGCGAATTGTGTCCTGAAGAGATACGAAAATGAGGATTCACCCCATGATGAAATATTCTGAGGTGCGAAGTCCTACTCTAAAGTCTTGAGCCATATTCAAGCCTTACCACCTGGAGATATGGCCAATTTCCTCAAATTCAAGGAGCATCAAAAGAGTTTCCTCCGCCTAATTTTATAGGGAAAAACCCCAAAGCTTCTAAACATATAGCAGACAGAAGCCAAAGGCTCAAAGAACTCAATTCCTAGCAAGGAGAAAAATCAGGAAGGGATAGAAAAAAAGGATACCTCGGAACAGGGAGTCAAAATCCCCGATCAAGGAGAGAAAAACCTAGAGGCAGTTGAACCAGGAAAGCGGGTAGTAAGTCAAGCTGAGATACCCTCACAAAAGGAAAGCAACACCTCACCAATCAAATCAAAAGGGCCAATCATAAACACTACCCCTAAACAATCATCCAAGGAAATCGACAGTCTGATTACTGTTATCACACCCTTACAGTTCACAAAGGGGAATCCCGATGCGAGATGCATTTTAATGAAGAATTGATGCCCATTTCTGTAGAGGAGCTACCTCCTAACGAATTTTTCTTTGATAAAAAAAGGAAGGACATGGTGAGGTAAGAATTATATCAAATTGAGGGCATAGTGGCTAAAAAATTTAAAATCATGACAGATGGAAAGGCCATGAAAGAGGAAGAATTCATTGAGGAGATAGCAGGAACATTAGGAGCTTACGCTATGACCAATCAGTACTCGGTTGGAACTCTGAAGGCATAGTTGAAATGAAATAACCTCTTGATCGGTAAGTTGGAGGCAAAGGTAGTTACGATAGAAGTGAATGCCAGGGATCAGGCGAACAAAGGTCTCGAGGAGGCCAGAGAAGCTGACCAACAGGAAATCGAACAACTTAGAGCTGATCTCAAGCAAATGTGTTAGTCAGTCTAGATAAAACAAGTGCAGGTAAGCCAGCAAGAGGAGTTAATACAATAGTTGCAATCAAAACTGATTTCTGCCGAGAACCAGGCCATAGATATAGATACGTTCTGGTACCAAGCCACCGAGATCCAGAAGAAGGTGGAAATAGCTCATTAGGGATTTCTTGCCAAAGTAGAAATCATCCAAAATCACTTTCAAACAATTGACCAAGCACTAAAGGATATTTATTAAAGATAAAGGGAAGCTGGGGTAGCTCGAATCGCTTTCCAGGAGGCTGTCGTAGTAACAACAAAGGAAGGAATGGTTGGTAGTGTCAGATTATCCATCTCAGAGCAAACTAGGGGAAATATCTTACTGAAGGCGTGGGAGCATAATATATCAAAGAGCAGAGAAAGAGCTAAAGAGATGAAGAATTCTTGTGAAGAGACATTCAGCCTGATAAACAAAAATCTGTTGAACCTTGACAAGGAGGATAGCGTTGGGACATTGGGGAAAATTAACATAGACAAACACCTGTTAGATATCAAGGAGAATGTCAAAAAGGAACAAGTCGAAATATCCCAACTAAGTCAGGTTGAATTTTCCGAAGTGGAAAAATGGTTAATAAAACCAAGTCTACAATTATGGTCCATCATCATGGAAGACCAACAAGTAGCAAGACAATTGCCACAGCTGACAAAGAATTGTTACACTTTCGAGGCAAACAACCAAGAAAATCCCTCCAGGTTGATAACCTAGTTGATTGAAAGGTGTGTCAGTTGTGTTGAGTAGGGGAAAGGGCAGGCTTCTGGTGTTAAATGATGACAGGCATTATTCTATTCTATTTCTGGGTACAAGGGAGCAAAGAAAGGAAGGCGTTCTGCCTGCATGGGGGAAGACAAAGAGTGAGGAAATGAAACACTTCCTTTCCTCAATTGTAATCAAAGGTTTCTAAAATGAATGGAATTTGAAGTGTTTTTTAGGCTTGTATAAATAGGCATTTTGAAGAAAAACAAAGGGATTTTTCTTTTGGAAGATTGTAATAGAGAAATTTTCCATTGCCAGGAATTAATACAAAGCGAATTGAAGACTCCATATTCCATCAAGATTGAGTTATGTGATTTCTTCTATTATTTCATGCTTCATGACATATTTATATGCATCTTTGATGAATGCTTTGACTGCAATTTGGTACAACCTCTACTGTGGAAATCATGTTTTAGTTATCTAATTATTTGCAGCTTTTCCTCTGTATCGGCTATTAGCAAGTACAAGACCTGTGGATTACTTAGATCGCTATATTTTATGCTTAATTAATTTTTTTTTCTTCTTTTTCTTCTTCTGTTACATCATGATATTCCTCTCGAAATGATTCCTCACATTGTCTGACAACTCTATGTTTTTCTTTTTCTTCATACATGGTTCCAAATTTTTAACTCAGTTACAGAAAACAACCTTCAATTTGTTAAACTACTAATTTGTCTCACGAGATTTTTTCTCTCATATAAATAAAAAAATTGAATCAGCAACTTAAAAAACAACAACCTCTTAAATCTTTGTTCCTTAATGATTGTCCCTATTGCAAGGTAACCTCACATAGAACTTGGCCTGTCAGACCAAACCAACATCACCTTAAACCTCTTTGACACTATCCTAAGAACTGCAACCACCCGAGTCAAACTCGAACATTCGTGGGTAGCCATTGAATAGGATATCAACATTCAAGAATATTTGGAAGCGAGACAAAGAAAACTCAAAAACTAGCCGTAGCTTTCTTCCCTGAAGTGTCCTTTCCCTTTTTTATCAATCACTCACTTTGTATGCCTAGACTCTATACTTTATAGCCTTGAGTACAGACTCTGGAACAACATAACCAAACTTTATTACCGTCTTCGAACTGATGATCAACCCGATGTTTGTCATGTCTCACCTTGTATTTGGCTTGTCTTTTCTCCAAATTTTCATGTACTTCTTGATGTACTTGTTGGATCTTCTGAATGAACCTTTTATATTTATCTGTATCATCGTATCCATCCTCTTTACTTTCTTCTCCAAAAGAAAAATCCATAGGTGATTTAGGAAAGTACCCCAAACATACTTCAAAAGGATTTTTCCGAGTAGAAGAATGTATGGCATGATTATAGGCATGTTGTACATAATGCAACTTTTCATCCCATAACTTAGGATTCTTGTTGTAGTATCCTCGAAATAGATGTACCACCATTCTATTCACCACCTCTGTCTTTCCACCTGTCTATGGATAAAAAGAATGTTCTCTTCCTTAACTTTGTGTCCATCATCTCACATAAATGAGACCAAAACTTTCCCAAAAAGAAAGAGTCTTGATCTGATATAATAGATGTAGGAAGCCCAAAATGAACCCATACATTAGGAAATAACATTTGTGTTGTGTGTTTAGTTGTGACATGTTTCTTTCATGGAATTAAAATACACATCTTACTGAATCTATCCACAAAAAGATATAAATAATCATGGCATGTCCTGGACATTTGCAACCCCCCTACAAAATCCATGGAGATACTCTCCCATCGCTGAGAAGGTATTGGAGGTGGCATATATAATCCCAACTTTCTATTGCTGGGATTACTTCTGGCACACATAACACACCCTTTTACATGTTTCAAAATTGTTTCATTCATTCGAGGCTAATAACAATATCCATGCAATTGTGCTACTATCTTACCAACCCCAAAATGTC
>JASDQU010439855.1:49735-67533 GCA_032191745.1 Picea mariana | reverse complement strand
GGATATTATTGGCCTAGGCTATTCTCAGATGTCAATGCCAAAGTCAGAGCTTGCAACCCTTGCTAGTTGTTCGCAGTCAAACAAAAACTCCCAGCTCTACCTCTAGTCCTGATAAAAGTAGAAGCCCCCTTTCAACAATGGGGATTGGATTTTATAGGCGAAATCAACCCACATTCTAGTGCTCAACATAAATGGATCCTGAATGCCACATATTACTTCACCAAATGGGTGGAGGCCATTCTGACTAGAAAGGTGATTGATTCAGTGGTTATAGATTTCCTGGAAGAGAACATACTGTCCAGATTTAGCTGTCCCCGAAAGATAGTCACGGAAAATGCCCAGGCATTCAAGTCTATGGAAATGGTTAGTTTTTACTAGAAATATAACTTCGTATTGGGCCACTCCACCACATATTACCCTCAAGGAAATGGGCTAGCCGAATCATCAAATAAAATTTTAATTACCATAATTAAGAAAGTGCTGAGTGAAAACAAAAAATCTTGGCATGTGCATCTCAAGTATGCTTTGTGGGAAAATTGGATAGGCATGAAGAGATCTATTGGCACTTCTCGTTTCCAACTGGTATATGGGACTGACGTGGTATTTCCTATAAATCTAGCGCTTCCAATAATGAATCTCTTGTAAGTGAGAAAGAAGAACCAAACCATGTCACAAGGAGAATAAACCATTTGATTGAGGTTCACCAGCACAGGGATAAGGTGGATGAAAGGATGTAGAAATACAAAGACAGCATGAAAGAGCTATTCAATCATAAGGCCAAAGACAGGGAATTCCTCCCTGGCGATTTGGTTTTGAAATGGGATGCTAGGAGGAAAGACTCTGCAAAACATGGCAAATTTGACCATATCTAGTATGGACCTTTCAAAGTCACAACTTTTGAAGGGAAGAATTCATTTCTATTAGAAAATATAGACGGTAAAATCCTCAATGCCCCTGTCAACGAGCGTTATTTGAAGCACTACATGCATTGAATGATTGTTCTAAATTTCCACTGTATATACCAATTTGTTTTCCTTCTTTTTGTTTTAGAGCTTTCGGTAAGTTCTACTTTCATCGCAAATAAAATAGGTTAGAAATTTCTTAGAAGTTGGGATACAAAATTTTTCAATACATTGAGTTCCATAAATCTTTATGCCCTGATACTTTTCATGTTTTTTTCCTACAGGATTACGGCTTACGTCCCACACAGTAAAGGGAGAAAACAGACGGTCATGCATCGGGAAATTGACTCGCCCAAAATAGGTGATAAAAGAAGATTTGTTAAGAAGAAAATGAAATGGTAAGGCAATGGTATAAATCTATGAAACATCTGGTTTTCAAATGAATATGACTTAAGCACAACAACGATCTTATGAAAAGGATATGTTTTCTTGACATATCATTAAATAAAAAACTTTTATTAGGGATTTTAAAAAAAGCTCACCTAGACAATTTAAAAATATTTAAATCAAAGAGGGAAGTTAAGCCTTTCCAAGAAAGAATTATAAGAGTCAAGATTGTGTTGTATGACCCGATTTTTTTTTTGATACTTCAAAACCTTCTCTATCATCTCCTCACTATCCTTGGCTCTCTCTCCTTGAAACCCATATACCTTCCCATGGCCTCTATAGAGGGAGAAGAGGTTATGCTTCATCTCCAGAAGCTGGAAAGGCAATCTCAGAAAATAAGCCAGCCATCACAACTCCTCGGCCTCCTATCGAGCAAACTTATGCGTAGGTTGTTCCTAACTCTCTTAGGTTTTTTAACAGGCTTCGAAGGATTAAGTCTTGCTCAAAGGAAGATACCTAGAAATAATTTCTCCTGTAATTTCCTGCAGACTAAGATGTTTTGAAAGTCAAGAAGAAGTTGGTCCAGAGAGATAAAAGAGAGTAGACCAGCCTCTGTTGCAATTATTACACAGATATCACACCTGGTATGCTTTATACTGATTGATTGCCCCCACTTCATTTAAAACATACATGACAGATGGTGAAAGGAAATTCAAATTGATTGCCCCCATCTAGTCTGCAGAGATGATGAAAGGAAATTCGTAAAATGATTTCCCTCATCTCAACATTTAAATGCTAAATTACTTTGAAGTGGTGAAAGGAAATTCAATAAAGGGAGCCAGATAACTTCACCAGGGTACTGAACAACCCTGTTGGCAGTGAAGCAATATCTAAGATATCTGGAAGGCTGTCATACATGTATTACACTGTACTCTGGCAACCAAATTCTTTTGAAACTAGATATACATGCCAAACTCATGCAGGGTTCCCTGATTAAGAACATTAAATTCACTTCATTTGATGCAAGCCAAAACCCACAGGACCTGTCGAATTTCCTAAGGTTGTTTTGATCATCTTAAGCAGTACCGAGCTCAGTATCGAGAAATGGAAAGTTACTGAATGGAATATAGTTGAGTTTAGAAGGAATTTTAGTTTTAAAAAGACTTCTGAAAGTAAAGACGAAATCTCAGGTTTCCCTCTTTACCCTCTTCCTAAGCTAGTTTTCGTAGAAGAAAACTAGCGACTCCATCTACCCAATACAGGAACTTGATCTACTATTCTTCTCATCCCACAAGGAGATGAGATCCCTAGTTGGAGCATATGTTGGAACGCATTATTTTATTTTCATACTCTTGGTTCAAGGTTGGAGCCACCCTTCTTTCTAAATAAGTAAGAGGTTATAATTAATCCCAAAACGCTAGATTTCAGGATCTCGCGGTTTTTACGATGTACCTACCAAGCCCCGGTATCCCGATGCGCGAAGTAGTGATAAGGTTTAGTTCTAACCACCGTTATCGAGCCTCTAAGTGAAGATCGTTTTATGTCATCACCTCGTGCTCTCATGTTTCGGGATTTACTCGTTGAACACTTTCCAAACCTCTGAGATGTGAAGTTGTGAAGTCCTTTCAAGTCACTCAGATAAATATCAAGAGTAATCTTTTTAAACCGTAGTTAGTCTCTATCGTGATTTCGCGACTCGATGATTGTTTCCTTAAAACACAACACCTTTGTAACTCCGATCCCTGAAGTTGTGATATTCATTAATTAATATGGGTTAATTAAAATCTTAATTTAAATCACAAATTAAAAATAATTTCGCACCATCGTGACTTCGGGCTTTTGGGTCTCAAAGGCTAAAAGAGAAATCGTCCGATACGATGAGCGTCGAAAAGGGGATAAAGGACTAAAAGCCTGAAATTAAAGGAGCTAAGTTGGATTAATTAATGCCTTGAGTAGATTTTAATTGTACGATCTACAGATGAAGCGTTTAATGTTTTTTCTCTTTTCCCATGTTACGTGTCGTCAAATATTTATGGCATTTATTTGAATTCCATTGAAGTGATGGACAGTAAGATCCCACTTATTTGCTAAAATATTTCCATTAAACCATTTAACCATTCTGTCGAAAAGGACTAGCATCAACTTAAGTGTTTAAGAAGAGGTTTTTCTTTCATTATCTTAGCTTTCCTTTCTATTGTGCGCAGAACTATTTCACCAGGATAAATTCTGTCTGTGTTTTCAATCTTTTGCGACAGGGGATCTAATTGCAAGGTCATACACCATTGGTCCATGAAAAGAACCCAAGGCATTCGTCGAGAGCTCAGGACAAGGTTCAGATATTGTTTCTGATACTTGACCTCGAAGTATCATACTATTAAAACATGGACGCATATTTCCAATGTTCTACAGCCCGAGGTGATAAATTGCTCGGATGATTCCTGCGATGAGGAGAACGATGACATGTCCACCAAATAAAAAATCATTGCTCAGGCAGAGATGCACAAAATAGCAGCAAGGCCATGGCTTCTCCCCTATTATGATATGGTCATATGGGCACTGGACCATGTAGACCTCCTGACCAAAATGATTTTCAACGAACAGAAGGAAGCAGTTGAGTCTTTCAGACCAGAGAACCTACAAGCAATGTATAAATTGTCACCTACTCCAAATCGTATTTACAATACCGAATTCCTAGAGAAGTTCAAAAGGAAGGAATGTGAGTAGTTTGGGAAAAATTTATCCGATCTAATCAAAGATTGGGTTTCACACCCTGCGAAATTCAGGGCCGATACTAATGGAATTTATTCAATCTCCTCTCTAGAGCCACAGTTCAAGTATGTAGAAATGGTGGCCTGTAGACTATACAGGAAGGAGGACACAACTCATTTTTTCCTCCCATGGGTGCCGCTCATTTCTACAGTCACTGAAGGTTTTTGTTTCGACTGGGCCAAACTGATGTTGGACAGTCTGACCAGTCAAATTACTGAATTTTGAGCATAGAAAGCTAGTGGGAGAACATCTTCATTCTTTATGTCTGCCTACATCATGGATGCTATTTTCTTTATGACACCTTCCCCATTGATGAGCTAGAGCTGGACTCCATCTGATGTTGAGCCTATCCATGTCTACCACTCGAAGCTTTGGGAGGATAAGGCCAAAGATTTCATCTACGAGATTTTTAACTAGGTAATGGTACCGATGCATGTTGCTATCTTCGACCATCCACCTCCCCAAATTTCAGATAACATCATGGCCAACCTAAGTAATGTAGAAGATTGGTATATAGAAGCAAATTATTCATACATCATGGTTTTCGGCACCTCCATTCCCCCCCATGTTTTGTCATTATTTCTGCCAGATAAGCTAATATGCCGCGAGATCACCAGGAAAGATGTGCTTGGTGGAATAAGAAAGGAGCTCAAAGGACTATTGAAGAAGGTATGGCCACCCTTCCCCATTCACATTGGGTTGTACTCTTTATTAGATTTTGGCCATGTCAAAGCCGAGGCCACGACCTTGGAGGAAATGAAGTTGGTGAACATTGAGTTCAAAAAGCACGACCCAAATAAGGTTGTGAGTAATCACTTGGCGAATTGTGTCCTGAAGAGATACGAAAATGAGGATTCACCCCATGATGAAATATTCTGAGGTGCGAAGTCCTACTCTAAAGTCTTGAGCCATATTCAAGCCTTACCACCTGGAGATATGGCCAATTTCCTCAAATTCAAGGAGCATCAAAAGAGTTTCCTCCGCCTAATTTTATAGGGAAAAACCCCAAAGCTTCTAAACATATAGCAGACAGAAGCCAAAGGCTCAAAGAACTCAATTCCTAGCAAGGAGAAAAATCAGGAAGGGATAGAAAAAAAGGATACCTCGGAACAGGGAGTCAAAATCCCCGATCAAGGAGAGAAAAACCTAGAGGCAGTTGAACCAGGAAAGCGGGTAGTAAGTCAAGCTGAGATACCCTCACAAAAGGAAAGCAACACCTCACCAATCAAATCAAAAGGGCCAATCATAAACACTACCCCTAAACAATCATCCAAGGAAATCGACAGTCTGATTACTGTTATCACACCCTTACAGTTCACAAAGGGGAATCCCGATGCGAGATGCATTTTAATGAAGAATTGATGCCCATTTCTGTAGAGGAGCTACCTCCTAACGAATTTTTCTTTGATAAAAAAAGGAAGGACATGGTGAGGTAAGAATTATATCAAATTGAGGGCATAGTGGCTAAAAAATTTAAAATCATGACAGATGGAAAGGCCATGAAAGAGGAAGAATTCATTGAGGAGATAGCAGGAACATTAGGAGCTTACGCTATGACCAATCAGTACTCGGTTGGAACTCTGAAGGCATAGTTGAAATGAAATAACCTCTTGATCGGTAAGTTGGAGGCAAAGGTAGTTACGATAGAAGTGAATGCCAGGGATCAGGCGAACAAAGGTCTCGAGGAGGCCAGAGAAGCTGACCAACAGGAAATCGAACAACTTAGAGCTGATCTCAAGCAAATGTGTTAGTCAGTCTAGATAAAACAAGTGCAGGTAAGCCAGCAAGAGGAGTTAATACAATAGTTGCAATCAAAACTGATTTCTGCCGAGAACCAGGCCATAGATATAGATACGTTCTGGTACCAAGCCACCGAGATCCAGAAGAAGGTGGAAATAGCTCATTAGGGATTTCTTGCCAAAGTAGAAATCATCCAAAATCACTTTCAAACAATTGACCAAGCACTAAAGGATATTTATTAAAGATAAAGGGAAGCTGGGGTAGCTCGAATCGCTTTCCAGGAGGCTGTCGTAGTAACAACAAAGGAAGGAATGGTTGGTAGTGTCAGATTATCCATCTCAGAGCAAACTAGGGGAAATATCTTACTGAAGGCGTGGGAGCATAATATATCAAAGAGCAGAGAAAGAGCTAAAGAGATGAAGAATTCTTGTGAAGAGACATTCAGCCTGATAAACAAAAATCTGTTGAACCTTGACAAGGAGGATAGCGTTGGGACATTGGGGAAAATTAACATAGACAAACACCTGTTAGATATCAAGGAGAATGTCAAAAAGGAACAAGTCGAAATATCCCAACTAAGTCAGGTTGAATTTTCCGAAGTGGAAAAATGGTTAATAAAACCAAGTCTACAATTATGGTCCATCATCATGGAAGACCAACAAGTAGCAAGACAATTGCCACAGCTGACAAAGAATTGTTACACTTTCGAGGCAAACAACCAAGAAAATCCCTCCAGGTTGATAACCTAGTTGATTGAAAGGTGTGTCAGTTGTGTTGAGTAGGGGAAAGGGCAGGCTTCTGGTGTTAAATGATGACAGGCATTATTCTATTCTATTTCTGGGTACAAGGGAGCAAAGAAAGGAAGGCGTTCTGCCTGCATGGGGGAAGACAAAGAGTGAGGAAATGAAACACTTCCTTTCCTCAATTGTAATCAAAGGTTTCTAAAATGAATGGAATTTGAAGTGTTTTTTAGGCTTGTATAAATAGGCATTTTGAAGAAAAACAAAGGGATTTTTCTTTTGGAAGATTGTAATAGAGAAATTTTCCATTGCCAGGAATTAATACAAAGCGAATTGAAGACTCCATATTCCATCAAGATTGAGTTATGTGATTTCTTCTATTATTTCATGCTTCATGACATATTTATATGCATCTTTGATGAATGCTTTGACTGCAATTTGGTACAACCTCTACTGTGGAAATCATGTTTTAGTTATCTAATTATTTGCAGCTTTTCCTCTGTATCGGCTATTAGCAAGTACAAGACCTGTGGATTACTTAGATCGCTATATTTTATGCTTAATTAATTTTTTTTTCTTCTTTTTCTTCTTCTGTTACATCATGATATTCCTCTCGAAATGATTCCTCACATTGTCTGACAACTCTATGTTTTTCTTTTTCTTCATACATGGTTCCAAATTTTTAACTCAGTTACAGAAAACAACCTTCAATTTGTTAAACTACTAATTTGTCTCACGAGATTTTTTCTCTCATATAAATAAAAAAATTGAATCAGCAACTTAAAAAACAACAACCTCTTAAATCTTTGTTCCTTAATGATTGTCCCTATTGCAAGGTAACCTCACATAGAACTTGGCCTGTCAGACCAAACCAACATCACCTTAAACCTCTTTGACACTATCCTAAGAACTGCAACCACCCGAGTCAAACTCGAACATTCGTGGGTAGCCATTGAATAGGATATCAACATTCAAGAATATTTGGAAGCGAGACAAAGAAAACTCAAAAACTAGCCGTAGCTTTCTTCCCTGAAGTGTCCTTTCCCTTTTTTATCAATCACTCACTTTGTATGCCTAGACTCTATACTTTATAGCCTTGAGTACAGACTCTGGAACAACATAACCAAACTTTATTACCGTCTTCGAACTGATGATCAACCCGATGTTTGTCATGTCTCACCTTGTATTTGGCTTGTCTTTTCTCCAAATTTTCATGTACTTCTTGATGTACTTGTTGGATCTTCTGAATGAACCTTTTATATTTATCTGTATCATCGTATCCATCCTCTTTACTTTCTTCTCCAAAAGAAAAATCCATAGGTGATTTAGGAAAGTACCCCAAACATACTTCAAAAGGATTTTTCCGAGTAGAAGAATGTATGGCATGATTATAGGCATGTTGTACATAATGCAACTTTTCATCCCATAACTTAGGATTCTTGTTGTAGTATCCTCGAAATAGATGTACCACCATTCTATTCACCACCTCTGTCTTTCCACCTGTCTATGGATAAAAAGAATGTTCTCTTCCTTAACTTTGTGTCCATCATCTCACATAAATGAGACCAAAACTTTCCCAAAAAGAAAGAGTCTTGATCTGATATAATAGATGTAGGAAGCCCAAAATGAACCCATACATTAGGAAATAACATTTGTGTTGTGTGTTTAGTTGTGACATGTTTCTTTCATGGAATTAAAATACACATCTTACTGAATCTATCCACAAAAAGATATAAATAATCATGGCATGTCCTGGACATTTGCAACCCCCCTACAAAATCCATGGAGATACTCTCCCATCGCTGAGAAGGTATTGGAGGTGGCATATATAATCCCAACTTTCTATTGCTGGGATTACTTCTGGCACACATAACACACCCTTTTACATGTTTCAAAATTGTTTCATTCATTCGAGGCTAATAACAATATCCATGCAATTGTGCTACTATCTTACCAACCCCAAAATGTCTAGAAATGAGAGATGTATGAGATTTTATAATTACATTTAATCTTTCATCTATGGGTATAAAAAGTTTTCCAAGACGATATAACAAATTTCCATGCATATAATAATATGACGTTTTATTTCCATGAGTTAATTCTTCATACACATCTATAAAATCATCATCCTTAGCATATTTTTCAACATAACGTTCATTATCTAAAGGATTATACCTTAGTATTGCGGAGGCATTAATTACTGATCTTGAAAACATGTCTACAACCTTATTATAAATATATTTCTTATACTTAATTACTAGATGAAACTATTGTAAGAAACCCATCCACTTTAAATGTCGTGATTGTTGTAGATTGGTTTGTGATTGCAAATATTGTAATTGTTGATGATCTATATGAATTATTGTCTCCTTTATGATTAAGCAATGCTTCCATTTCTTCGCACTTTGTACCAATTCATACAATTCCTTATCATATGTTGGATAATTAATCACAACATGAGTAAAATTATCAGAATGATAACATATAGGTTTACCTTGTTACATCAAGACTGCTCCCATGCCATACTATCTTGCATCAGTTTGAATCTCAAATGGCTATTGTAGATCTGCAAGAGACAAAACTGGCATGGTGCTTATATTCTCCTTCATTGTCTCAAAGGATTTATGTTTCTTTCCTCCCCATTGAAAGACCTGTTTAACACTTTTTAATGAATGTAGAGGAGTTTCTATGAAAGAGTAATTAAGAATGAATTTCTTCTAGTATTGTACTTCTCCTAATTAACTCCTAACTTGTGTGGAAGTAGTTGTCTTGGGACAATTCACAATGACTTCTACTTTTGAGGGATCTATCTTTAGTTGACCATTCCCTACATTGTAATCCAAATATACTAGAGAGGCTTTTCCAAATTCACACTTAGACATTTTTACATACAGCTTCTCCTTCTTAAGGAGTTCAAAGATTGTCTTGACATGATTTATATGATCTTCCCATCTTTGATTTAAGATAAATATATCATCTAAATAGATGACAACAAAATTATCTATGTAATGCCTTAACACATCATTCATTACCCTCATAAATGTTGTAGGTGTATTACATAAACCGAATGGCATAACTAACCATTCACACAACCCCTTCTTTGTCTTGAAAGTAATTTTCCATATGTCACTTTATGCAATTCTGATATGATGGTAACCACTTCTCCAGTCCAACTTAGTGAAATAAAAAACATTATTTAACTTATCCAATAAATTTTCAATTTTGGGAAGAGGCTAATTGTTCTTTACCATAATCTTGTTCAAAACTCAAAAGTCAATACACATCCTCCATGTGTCATCTTTATTTGGAACTAATACAATAGGAGATCCACAGAAAGAGAATATTGGTTTGATGATTCCTTTATCAAGAAACTCCTGAACCTGCTTCTTTATTTCTTCATTCTTGATCACTGATGACCTATACATACCAATGTTAGGAAGAGGAGCATCCTGCTGCAAATATATTTTATGTTCAACCTACCTCTTAGGAGGAAACATTGTAGGTTCCTAAAATAACTCATCATACTTAGATATTATTTTAGCCAACTCATGTTTATGATTTGGATCACAACCTACTGAAGCATCATATATCTCTTCTTATTTTTGTTTCACTATCATGAGAACAAAATATTTTCTTACATTCACGAGTCTCTTAATTTTCCCCATGCTCACTAAAGAAACATTAGTTTCAATTCGATGAGCTCTGACAAAAAAATTCAACCCCATATTTGAAAAGGTGATATTTATTCTCTTCGCGGTAGAATATAGATTTCTTTTCAAATAGATATGGACTACCCAAGACAATGCTACAAATGTCAAGAGGCACACCATCTAGTTCTACCTCATCAAAGACCTTTGTGGTAATTGCAAATATGATCTTACACTGCCTCGTTACCTACAATTTAGCATATTCACACACCCAACCTAATGGATATGGATTTTTATGAGGTGCCATATTTAAACCCAACTTATTAACAATTGCTTCAGATATTAAGTTAACTTGAGATTCACTGTCAAACAAAGTATCTAACTTTGTATGTTTGACTATAACCCTAACATGGAAAATCTCACTTCTTTTCTTTTGATTAGTAACACTTTCTGATTTAGTAGAATGAACACAAGAATTTGACTTTATAGTAGATATGACTTTTCTTCCTATTTCCATGATCTAAGATTCATCCCCGAAATCAGATCCTAAATCTTGTTGAGCTGATGCAACAATCTTCTGCTTCCTTTTATCCTTGAACTTCTTTTGTGATAATTCTAGATGCAACTTCCAACAATGTGCTTCCTCACGCCCCCTTTTTTTACAGTGGGAACATGTAGGTATTTCTTCAACTTGCTTTAATGTAGCCGACTTCTTACTCTTCCATTTTCCTTTTGGTTTCTTCTCGAAATTGTATGAATTAATATCTTCATTCACATGCTTCCCCTTACTAGCCTCTAGACATGTCACTTGTACTAACACTTTATCAATGTTAGTCAGGTTAAACATTAATATAATGTGTCGAAGATATGAGTTCATGCTACCAATATATTTTAGAAGAGTTTCTCTAGTATACAACAAAATTCCTAAGGATAATTCTTTCATTTTGAATTCCCGTGTACATGCTTGAATATTTTTTCCTTTACCTTGCCTTATATGTTTCCATTCTATAATTAATGTTTGCATATAAGCTAGTGGATACAATTTTTTCCTATGGCCTTAGTAGATTTATCCCAAGAGGATATTACTTTAACCTTTTGAACAAGATAAAACTGCATGTTACTCTCCCACCATATTAAGGTTGTGAAACTTATTCGAAGAGAAACTAGTTGTATCTTTGTAGCATCGTCCACCATATTTTGAACCCTAAAATATACTTCTATTTGGTTGATCCAATTGTCTAATATTTCGGCATTAAATTCTCCATCATAGGTTGGAAATTGAAACTTGACATCCAATTTTAATAAAGGTAGACTATGATCATGAGGAGACTTCTTAGAGGGATTATTTTTATGTGAATAACGTTTATTTCCCTCAGAAGAAGATTATGATTAGGATGATGGTGAGGAAGGTTTTGAAGGTCCACCTTCATCAACTCCTCCTTTCTATTGGACCAGTTTAAATTTCTCCAATGTACTTTCCCCATTGGCCTTCTTTCGAACCTCGTACATTTCTTCCACCATGGATTTCATTAAATTAAATTCTTCGAAGAAATCATATTCATAGTCATAAGGACCTATTTGTCTTGGCAAAGTCATCTCTCTTCTTTGAGTAAAGCTTCTTGAACCAATCTCTAGATAATAACTTGCATGTTTTCCTTCTCCTCACTTGGATTTGGACCTTGTAATCATTCACTCACCACTGTTGGAGAAATTTATATTTTCAACACACTAGTTCAGTGAGAGTTAAATGACTAGTTCTATTTTAGACTTTCTATTTTTACCATCACTATTATGCATGCATGCATTCCTAAGGAAAGCTAACTGCTTGACTACTTTTCTTAATTATAGAATGTTTTCCCTATATATGAGTGTATTCCACTCATTCATTGTATAATATTGATCATGATCTATGCATCAATCATCGACTCATTGGAGTAGTGTGAATATATTTTCTCATTCTTCCATATTGTATCTCTCTTCCTTTTCTTAAAAAGATTTATTTGTGCATACTTTAGCTAGATCTCCTATGCAGGTTTCCATGAAACACTGACATGGTATCATAACTATGCTACTTGGAGCAACCCAGACAAGCCAAAGAATAAGGAAAATTAGGGTTTCAGTGAGCTAAATCTGTGGTCGTACCTTTCAGCAGTTAGTCCTCCCAAAATATTATGTTTTGGACGAAATGGCCCACCAAGACAGTAAATCGGCCCATTTTGGAAGTGGGTTTTCAATCGTTTGGCGATATTCCTCACTGTTTGCTAAGAAAGTAAGCTGCAAGATAGTCTCCTGAAATTGATATGAATCGTGGCCATACCTTTCTACATTCATTGCTCCCCAAATATTACATTTTGGAGGAAACAGACCATGAAGAAAGTAAATCGGCCCATTTTGGAAGTGGGTTTTCAACCGTTTGGCGAGATGCCTCACCGTTTTCTCAAAAAGTAAGTCACAAGATAATCTCTTGAAATTGATACAAAGTCTCACTTAAAGTGCCATTTCTGCCATGATTTCTTAATTTTTCACTTGTAGATTGAGAGTAAATTTTTAGGGGTTCTTAGAAACAGTGGGAGAGATGGATATGAAAACTATTATATAGACAAAATTGGTGGTAATCCTCACACCATACAATTATTTTGATTGGAATCCCAAGGGGACATTCCAACTCAAAAGAAAAGGACTATATAATTTGACGATGGCAAAATAAACAGAACCTACATCAACGATTGAGAAGATGAGATGTGTGAACCATAAGGATGAGGCCACATGAATACTTCTTGATTTAATATCCACTAATTTGTGGTTTCATGTTGCTACATGCAAGACTCCCAACAAGATCTGGACCACCTTGGAAGGACTCTTTGGAAAGCAGAAGGAGATGTGAGGTCATATGATTGAGGTAGAGTTGAATACCTTAGACCCTAAAAGTTTTGATAATATACAAGATTTTTTTACTAAATTTAAATCTTCTCTATTAAGCTTGGGTGAATGTGGTATTGATAAGTCTACATAAGAGAAACAACTTATTCTAACAATCTTGTCCAAGCTAGGACTAGAATATGTTGTATATGTCTCCAATTTCCATTCTGGCAGATGTCTTTTTGGAGAAAATTGGAAAATTCCTACGTTGGCTCAGTTCATTGAGTCTCTTACACAAGAGCAGAAAAAAATCATACAGATGGGCCTCATGAAAGATCCCAAAGCACATGCACTTACCATGCATGATGAAAAAGGGTCATACAATCAAAAATTGAAGCAGAAATGAAAGGAGTTATTACATCCAGAGTCAAAGAAGGAGGGATATTCCAAACCCTTCAAGGATTCTTTAGGTTCCAAAAAATCTTCAAATTCCAAATGGAAGAAGAAGAAGGGAAAGAAGTGCACATATTGCAATCAACCGAATCATGAATAATCCACATGCATGAAGAAGAAGATTGATCTTATGACACAGGTACTTTAGAGGAATAACCTTGGAGACTTCATTCCTGAAGGAGCCAAGAAGAAGAAGGAAGAAGACCATGCGGCTAAGAAAGGTAATCATCATGCTCTGTTTGCAATTAATTCCTCATCTGATTCATGGATTATAGATTCTAGTGCATCACATCATATGGCAGCTAAAGAGAAAGTTTTTACTTCTTTGAGTTCATGCTCTGGACCTCCTATTCTCATGGGGGATGATACTCCAATAGTGGTTGCGGGAGAGGGAAGAGTGGAAATCCCTAATGGAAGTTTTGAGAATGTCTTACATGTTCCAAAGATTTCTATAAACCTACTCTCAGTTTATCAGATCACTCAAATAGGTAAAATGGTTGAATTTACATTAGATTTAGTTATTGTACTTGACATGAATGACAGTTCCATTATTGCAGTTGGTGAGGTAGATCACAAATCAAGGTTGTATAAGCTCACTAAGTTTTCTGAATATGACTCTTCTTTGATGATTACACATGCTAATGATAGTAGTAGAGTATGGCATGAGAGATTTGGTCATTTAAACTTTAGGTACATGCAACGAATTTCCAAGAAAGGAATGGTCAAAGGCTTGCCATACATTCACTTTTCTGAAGGGGTTTGCGAAGGATGCATTCTTGGCAAGCATCCTAAAGAGAATTTTGAAAAGGGGAAGGCAAGGATAGCCTCCTCTTCCTTGGAGCTTGTTCACAATGATATCATGGGTCCATTTCCACATTCGTCCATAAACAAAGCAATGTATGTTCTTACATTTATTGATGATTACTCACACTATACTTGGGTTTATTTTCTCAGACAAAAGTGTGAAGTTTTTGAGCATCTCAAAGACTTCAAAGCTCTATTAGAGACACAAACTAGGAAGAAAATCAAGATCCTCCGTAAGGACAATGGGGGGGAGTATATCAACAAAGATTTTTAGAATCTTTTTCGTGAAGCTGGTATCTAGTTACAACACACAGTTCCATACACTCCACAACAAAATGGAGTTGCTGAAAGGAAGAACATGTCTATGAAGGAGATGACCAGTTGCATGTTGCATGGAAGATCACTTCCTTCCAATCTTTGGGCCAAGGAACTTAACTATGGTAATTACATACATAACAAATCACCTCACAAATCTGTTGAGGATATGACACCTTTTGAGGCTTGGACAGGTGACAAACCAGATGTCACACACTTCTGCATCTTTGGATCTAGAGCATGGGCCCATATTCCTTATGAAAAGAGGAAATCCTTAGATCCACAAAGAACACCTTGCATCTTTTTGGGATATCCATATGATGTGAAGGGGTACAGATTGATTGATCCCTCTATAGACTGACTCATCATTGAGTGCACTGTTCAATTTGAGGAGAGTCCTTTCAATGCACCTCCAGTGCAACATGCAGAAACTCTTATGCTTCCATTAGTTCGAGACATCAGAGATGATGATTCCACACACTCAGATGCTACATATTTATACATGGATTCAGAGGATTATGTACATGCAGATGAGCAGGTAGTACAAGAAAATGAGGAGGCATCATCAGAGATTTAGCAAATTCCTAAGTGGGCACAGTCCACACTTCAGGCAATAGGAAACCTTGCAGGGGATCCATTGGATTCGAGGAGTACTCAATCTCAACATGTGGATCCTTCTCATGTATTTTCATCTACTGAACTAGTGATGCCCATGCATTGTTATATGGTTCAATCTTCTGATCCACATACCTACAGTGAGGCTGTTGGAAATCCACTATGGAAGCATCCATGCAGGAGGAGCATGACTCTCTCCTAGAGAATCATACTTGGGATCTGGTTCCACTTCAACCAGGGAGGAAACTTATCAGATACAAATGGGTCTATAGGACCAAGAGAGCAACATATGGTCAGGTGAGTAGGTACAAAACCATATTAGTTGGAAAAGGATTTCAATACATTCATGGAAGATATTATGATGTTACATTTTCTCCTATAGACAATTTGGACTCCATTTGCTTGGATCTAGCCATTGCAGCAGTGAAAGGACAGGAAGTTCACCATATGGATGTGAAGAATGATTTTCTTCATGGTGACCATTCAGAGGAGATCTACATGGAGCAGCTAGAGGGGTTCATTTAGAACTCATCTTTAGTATGAAGACTGAAGAAGTCTCTCTATGGCCTCAAGCAGGAACCTAGAGCATGGTAAACATAGTTACCAACTTAATGAGAACTGTGACCTCAAAACGAGAACTCTAGCCCAAAAAACCCATATTTTTCCAAAAAAAACATGAAAATCAACCCCCAAATCAAAAAGTGGTGCTACGAGTAGCACCATTTTTTCAAATGGGGTCAAAATTACAACATTTTTCAAACGTGGACTTTAAAACTCATACAATAGATTAGAAAAACCTTCAAATCGACACCTAAATAAGAAAATGATGTTACGATTTTTTATTTTTTTTTCGAAACCTTAAATTTATAGATATTTTGAAATTGTACTTTTAGCAGTCGGTACCATTAAAACCAAAACCTCAAAATCAACCATCAAATTGAAATGTACTTCTACCGGTAGCACCCATTTAAAATTTGGGGTATTAAGATGACATTTTTTTAAAGTGGTAATCAAAATCATCCTTACTACAAACAAATCATCAAATAAACCCTTAAATACTTACTTTTTAAATCTTAGTTTATCAATCCAAAAACAACATAATACATAATACCATAAAAACAATACGTTTAAAAATATATAATCAAAACCCAAATTTGGAAAGAAAAAAACATTAAAAAAAAGGTGGATAAAAACAAAAACTAAAAAAGAAATGAAAAAAATTTAAAATTTTCCCAAGAAAACAATAATTTCTAAAATATGTATATTTGTTTTTGAAAAAAATAGTAAAAAATCCATTAAAACGTAAAATAATGTATAAAAATATATAATAAAAAAAACAAAAAAAAATATTAAAATCATGTCAAAATTAAAAAATAAATAAAAAACTAAAAAAAATTAATTACAAATTAAAAAAAAAACAATATATATAACTATATTATATAGTGTTATATAATAATATAAATATAATATATTTTTATATTATTATATAATTATATATAATATAGTTATATATTATATAACTATATTATATATAGTTATATAATAATATAAATATAATATAGCTATATTATTACAATAACATGAGGAGATTTACGTTGAATGAGGGTCGTGGGTCATTCCGGGCATCGCCCCAGCCCCTGTGCGGGTAAGGGCCAGGTCCCATGGATGCTATGGGACCTGTCCCTTGCCTGCACGGGGGCTGGGGCGGTTCCCGGAATGGCCAGACTTTTCCATTATTTCATATAGTGTATGCCCGCGAGTCTGGGCGTGCGTGTGGATTCATCCTTGTGTGTGATCGTAGGAGTGGCTGGGTGATGTGTATGTTGGCAAATCCATTGCGTATTGTGTGGAATCTTTGCATATCTTTGTGTATGGTGGATAAGACGGATAAAGTACAATCGTTAGACTGCTATATTAGATTATAATAGCATCAATTGTTGTCTATATATTAAGGCTTCATCCCACTTGCTTGGACAGTCTTGACCTTATTTAGTTATTTGACACGTATATAATCTATATTATATTTATTTATTAGCACCCATTAACTATATATAATACAGTTATATAATATAGTTATATTAACTATATATAATACAGTTATATAGATTGGTTTTTTTTTTTTAATTTTAATGTTTTGTTAATATTTTTTTTTCTTCGAATTTTGATATGATTTTAGTAATTTTTCTTTTTTTTCATATCAAGTGTCTTAACGTTAATGTCAACCTTAATTTCACGTGTCTTAAGGTTAGAATTCCCAACTAAAATTACTTTTTTAATTTTTAAAAGCTCTAAAATATCCTTTGGTAAATTAATAAACGTACATATATTGTAATAAAGAAGATTTGGTGTGTAATAACTAGCTTAGAAAGAAAATTAACAAGAATGGACATCTAAATAATTAAAATAATGAATTAATTTTAAAAATTAAATCAAATTTTTTTTCTTATGCTTAATATTATTATATTATTAAGTTTTTGTTTTAAATTTTAATTAATTTCCATTTTTTAATAAAACTTTTAATTTTTTTTGTAACTTTATGTTTTTTAAAGATTTTTTTTTTTTTTTTT
>JASDQU010439855.1:10163-30410 GCA_032191745.1 Picea mariana | reverse complement strand
ATTGTGCATCATGCCACATGCTCAATATTTGATATCGTATTCTAAAACTCACACACAAAATACTACAGACTATACTCTTTCCAATTCAATTGGTCTCACAAAATTTGGATCCTCTATGAATAAGTTATGACTATTTTACTTGGAACACATGTTTGAGACTAGTTACAGGACTAGTCAAAAATCCCATATTCCATAGAGTGTATCTCAAAAAGTAAAATTGCCTATAGTTTTAAGTGTGTACCACATGTACCTTGATATGTCTTCTCAACAACCTCGATTTTTCACTATATGAATCATTCTATAAGAAAATTATAGAAAAAATTGTAAGATGACCTTTAAAAAACATACCTTCGAACACATCATCACAAGACTTCATCTTAGAATTTTTCCCTTCTTCACTTCATCTTCCCTTTGAAATTCACAACCAATATTTTACTAAGATATCACAAGATTGAATGATAAAAATGAGACGTTATTAATGTGTATTTATACCCTTCCTAGCACCTTCTTTACTTGACCTTGATCCAACTTGTCACTTCTTGTTTGCAACAATGTTTTCTTCTTTACTATACTTTAGGGCCATCTTATAACTTCTTGACCTTAGATCTAGGGCGTCTTGACCATAATTTGAGGATTCAACTTTAAGATGGCATAAGTTCTCAACCATGAGGAACCATGTGGCATGCCACCTACCGTTGGGGATGGCATGGCAAGGACTATCAATCAATGGAGGTCTTGCATGCAATTTGAATTTCCTTCACACTCTTTTTCTTCAAACAACTTCAAGATTCATGACCACGCCTTTGGGGATTCTTAATCACTTAACCATATTTCTAAGGCTTATTGTAGACTTATTCAAATTGTCTTATTGTGAGGGCCATGCTTAAATATACATCATAAGAGGACCATTTTGTAGACTTCTTCAAATAGACCCATCACTTATAGATTCCCCCAAACTTGATTTGGGGCTTCTTCTAGGGTTGATGTAACTTGCTTAAGGGATTCTTATAGGGTTTAAATCAACGAAAACCAACTTTCCAACAATACCCCCCTTTGGCATCTATGGAAACACTCATACTCTCCTTGTGACCATTTCTCCCCATGTCTTCATTCTTCTGATGTTTCTCTCTTCCTCTGATATCAATGGAAAAGGGTAACTCCCCCTGACAATACACCTTATTTTGACAATCTATATCCCCATATTCATGATTTTGATATTTCTCTCCTTATTTTTTTCTTTCTCTCCCCCTTTGACATTAAGGGTAAATCCCTATATCTTATTTTGCAATATGTCATGTAGATCAATGTGGGGCTTCTTGTATATGCTTTCTTTCCTCTCTTTTGGTTCTTTTTTTCGATTGGTGCTTCCTTTATTTTAATCCACTGAAGTATATTAAAAGTGTTCATGTAAAAGTTCGTTAATCAATCAAATTCAAATCTTCATGGCTTGTCATGTCTTTGTAAATGTGTTGAACCTACACAGAATATATCTAGCTAAACAATAATACACACATTTGCAGAGAGAATTTGAGAAAGAATAGAAGAATTCTCATTAATCGTATTCCACACTCAAAGAGTGAATAATTTACGATAGATATAGAATACATGAATAAATAATGCACCATATTGGTGGTATAGAGTGATCTGGACACACACTAGCAGTTACGGGAGTGAACTGCCACCTAGTCTAGTCTCTCAGGCAGTTACGGGAGCGAACTGCCACCTAGTTGAGTTAACTAGTCAACTAGTCTTTAGTTAACTGAATGAAACAACGGGAAGTGAGGAAGAGATTAGGAAATAATGAGTAATTCTCTAATATGGTGATGATCCCAAGGACAATGCACATTATCTGGTGATGATCCCAATGTTTCATGGTGACAAAACCAATGCATCATCTAGACTCCACTCAACTGAAGTGAAAACTGAAGAGAATATTCTCCCTAGAGGAATATTCTTCCTAATATATAGGAGACTGAATAATGACAAATAAACAAGGAAAAACCTTAGGAAAAATAAATCCTAGGTGTGTGTGAGGTAACTCCAACACCCCCCCTAAACATCACTATGGTGAAAATAAAGAATGGGTCTCAGCAACGAGGACATGTCAGGTACCCAAATACAAAAGATACATTGAAATAAATGAGGAAAGAGGCAAAAATTATGGGAAACTGCCCCCAATTACAATGCATAAAAAAATAAAATGAGAAGGAACAAAAAGGAGTTGCTAAGCAACCTTGTCCTTCACTCCAAGAAGACCTTGCAACTGTGCAAGTTTGTGATCGTTGAATATTTTGCTGAAGATGTAGATGTCTGCACAGATCTAATGAAGTATATGTATAATTTATATGTCCACACATATCCACTTTCTCTTCTTGTAATGAAGAATATCAAAATAAATTTTGGATGAAACTTTGAAAACCATGGGGCCGTTTCCGAAAAAATGATGAAATTTTGTTGATTTTAAAATGATCATAACTTCACTTCTCAGACTCCATTTCAGATGATTTTTTTTTAAATTGGATATTTTTCTGAGAGGAATTCAAATATCTAATTTGTTTCTGAAAATTTGGCTTATAAAATATCATAAATGAGTCTAATGTGGGAGGACCCATTTTTTTCTCTTGATATGCATGCATTCACATGGAAAAGTGTCTGCATGTGACTCCTAAGATGCATTCCATGTATCTTCCACATGAATTTCAGAAAAAAAATATAAAATGGAGTAGAGATCATCTTCAATTAATGGAATACAAATTTGTGCAAATACTTGTCTAGAAGACTCTTCGGAATAAGAGGCTTGATCTTCTAAAGGTTTATCTTTTGGCTCTATCTTTCCAATCACCTGCATGCAATCTTCACAATCTTCTTTATTCCCAAATAGAACCTAAAATCTGGTCCATAATTCATTCAGAGTGAAGTCTTGTGAGACATCACATACTTGGTGGATAATTTATGGAGAAAGAGACAAGCAAATAAATCCTATGGCCATATCTTGTCTATTGAGAAAGTCATTTTTCTTATCAGCGAAATCAGGCTCTACTTCCATTGCCATGGTTATTTGGTATAAGCCTCTACTTTTGAGAAGAAGTAGAATCTTTTTCTTCCACTCCAAATAGTTATGAGGCGTGAGAAGTATTATCGCTGAGTAAAACATATATTCCATCTTTTCTGCGTTCTTCAATCTTCAGTAACTACAAAAATAATTTGGTGTATCTTTTTCTTAGCAGTCCATCATCTCTGATACCATGTAATTGTGTTGAACCTGCACATAATAGATCTAGATAAACAATAATATGCACATTTGCACAGAGAATTTGAGAAAGAAGAAGAATGAGAGAAAGAATAGAAGAATTCTCATTAACTGTATTCCACACTCAAAGAGTGAATAATTTATAATAGATATAGGATACTGATGTAGGAGCATCGCAGACCAGCAAAGCAAGTACAAAGAAGAGGAAAGATGGATATTCACCAGCGTGTGCTTTGAGGATGTTTTGAATTTGAAAGGATGAAGCATTAATGTAATATCTGGAAAATATATTTTTTCTTTTATGGTTTAGATATTATAATGCAGATCTTGAGTGGTTTCTCTCATCTGTTTGTTGAAGGCAATTAATGTAATAAATGTAAATTATATGTAGGATTTAATTCGATTAGATAGCTAGAGATCGTAGGAGGGAAAACTCTATAAATCTCCCTCGTATGTATTGTAATGTATTCATTATTCTCATTTTAGAGGAATAGTGTTGTAGAGAAAGAGAATAGGAGAGAAGAGAAGAACAAAGACCGTAAAAGTTGTATATGAAGATAGTTGTTTCTATAGAACCCATGTACAAGAATGATTGAGTTAATATAAGAATACTTTGACTCAATCTCATGGTGTTGTGATGAATATTGTTTACATCTATTGAATGGTATGTTTACAGTTTTCTTATATGCTATGTTATGCATTTTGTTTCAATCCTTTGTGTGTATGGTTTCATGTTGAATGAATGAGGTCTTTGAGAGGGAGAGTATGAGTTTCAATTGTTTCTCTTCCTGATAATTCCTACAAGGAGTGCAGTGAAAGTCCATAAGCAGTACATCGACAAGTTCTGAGTTTTACCTCGGAAAAGCTTAGGAGAGATATCGTTGTTCTCATACCAGCAGAGGTGCAAGTAGAGCATAGAGAGGTACAAAGTGTGTGCAGGCAGGCCGAGGTATTAGAATTTTTCAACTAATTCAAGTGGATATCGGTGGCCAACCACCTTTTCCAATTGGCTCAAAACAATTTTGTGGCAATTTTGGCAATTTACTATTTTTAGCAGTTTTAACTTTCGGGGCCATTTTGAGGGCTTAAATGAAGGTTTTTCGGGATCAAGCTTGTCAATGATAGTTGTTGAGTTATGAAAAAGGTACAAATATCTCCCTTATTCTTACAATTCATGATATAATCTTGATTGAATTTTCTATTAATTAGGGATAAATAGGATAGAAAATGATTGATATGTCTTCTAGTGATATTATTGAAGTTATATTAAATAGATTCTTAAATATGATTGGAATTGTTTGATTCTGTTATAGGATTGGATAAATATTGTCAAAACTGAAATAGGAAAGGAAATCTTGAAGATACGTAAGCTATTGGAGGTTGAGGACTATTGGCGTAAAGTAGTTTTGAAGATTATTGTTTTTCTATATTGTAACTTTATAATAGTAAAGAAATCTCGAGGATCTCTCGATCCTCAAGATGGCTTAATTTACTCAGATGATTGTATATATAGAGGGTAATACATCCTAAAAGAATAATCTAAGAATTGTATCCAAGTATTCAGAACTCAGAATTACTCTACGCAAGCAGCTTTTGTGAATGTTGTACCAACTATGAAATCAATAAAAGCTTTGAATGTTTTCACTATTTCTACATACTGAGTTTCTAGCAACAGTTCTTTTGAGGACCAAGGGCCTAGTCTAAAGGAGCTACTGTCTCAAATCTGTAATTGTATCAGTTTGCTTTCTTCTTTATGATCCATTTCTCTTTTATAATAGTTAAGATGAATACATAGGTGTGTTAATTATTTTATGCTATTTGCATACATAAGATAGACATTTCTCTCGAGTATTAATGATTACCATTCCAATTTCCATTGTTGTAGTTTACTGCTTGATAGTTCCTCACATTTTCATATGCGTTGTTCCTTTTACTTAGATTCACATTTTTTGTTCCTTTCAGTTAAAGTTACAATTGTTGTTCCTTTTTGTTAAGTTACATTTGTTGTTCCTTTTGATTAGATTTGTTGTTTCTTTCCATAGATAGAGTAATTCACTATTTCCTTTCCAACAATTTGATTCATAGTTAATAGTTAATTATGCAAGTCTTTATTTAGATTCAATTATTGCTTTTTAGTTAGATGAAGTCAATAGATTAGTTAGTTCCTTTTCAATTGCAACATGTTAGTAATTAGATTTCAATTCTGTTAAGTAAGATCTTAGTTTCAGAATCTTTAATGAACATTTGAGGAACTTGATTGTGGATAAACTCAGGTTTTCTTTAACTACGCGATTTTAGCCTCTACAAGCTATCTGCATATACTTTGCTAATATTCTTGAGATAAAAGATGAATCCTCGGGTTCATAAATTAATGTTAAACTAAGGTTGTTTTTAGACATCTTTAGACCCCAACATTTTGGCATCATTGTCGGGGAGAATGTCAAAGGTAGCATAGGTTGTGTCTCTGGAGGACCAGGTATTGAATACGGAAGGTAAGAACCTATGCAGGCAATAAGTAATATGCTTATGCCAACACTTACCTCCAGTTGACACTTAAGAGGTCATATAGGTGTTTTTTTTTTAATTTACTTTTGTGTGAAGTGTGTATGACTAAGAAGAAATATCTTGAAAAACCAAAACCCCCACCAAAAAATACCAAAGCCCAGGGCTCGATGCTCCCTGGGAGAAGCACGTTCATAGACGACATCATCTGAAAAGTTCAATCTCAAGATTCATTCGAACCTAATAAAGGACCTATCTGAATCCCTTAGGCAACAGTTTCACCAACTACAGCCAACGTTGAGATTCATAGCAAAATTGAAGGGATTAAGAAAAGATTTCAAAGCACATACCTTCCACCCCTCAACCCTTTAAATGAGGGAAATTGTCATAATCTGGAGGAAGGAGAAGGAGAAACCAGTGGGGTTGCGAAGGAAGAACCATCACCATCCCTTGATCTTGAATCTCCTATAAAATAAGAAGGCATACCCAAAATCCTAGATAGAGGGAGTGCAATCAAATCCCCTAGAGGAGAAAATAATCAACCACCTTGAATAGAACACCTAGATCAAGAATTTTTTTAATATTTTTGGCACATTTTCGATCAAATGGTGAAACCAAATCAACAAATACCCCATACCTCGACGTTGGAATATCTAGTAGTTGATACAACCACCAATGATCCCATGAAATAAATCCCCCTATAGAACCTTCCAACCTTCCATGGATTGATTTCAGAAGACCCGGGTGCATTCTTATTTGAATTCAATGTCATATGTAGAGGGTATGATTACAACTCTGAACCCCGAAAATTAAAACTGTTCCCCTCTACCTTGAAGGGAGCATCTCTATGTTGGTTTACGGGATTAGGAGGTGGAACCATTAACTCATGGGATGAGAGGAAATAAGAATTATTGACAAAATATTAGGATTATTGTAGAACTAGTGACCTGTTGCCAGCTCTACATGTTTTATTTTTATTTTTGAATGACAAACGACACTTCCTATAGCTGCCTACACCTCATCCTTTAAATGATACCATTTAGGGGTGATTATTCAGTTATAAAAAAGATGTTTATTATTCCTGTTTTATTTTTATATTGCGTTTTCATGCTTGATTCATGACTGAAATCATGAATCAAGCATTAAAACTTAATTTCACATTATAACTCTATACAAAGCTTGGTCTTTAAAAGGGTTAATGTTCTTACATCAACCTCATGTCTCTTACTTGAATTATTTTTCTCTTTTAAGTTGATCAAATATCGATATAATGCTTATGTTGTTTTTCTTTTGGACTATAAGCTTATATATTTGGATCCTTTGATAAATAAACTATTATACCCAAAATCGATTTGCATTTGGATTGTAAAAACATCTCCATTCCTAACCTTTTCAAATCAAGTATACCTATTACATGTCATGGGAATTAAACACACCAGAACCGTAGCCTGTACGTCATTTTGACTGGAAGAATGAGTTGACAGGCCTCTCATTTCGAGTTAAGAGTTTGGGTAGTGTGATGTACTCAGAGCATTCATCACCAGGAGTGTTCAAACCCCATAACCGAGACCTCCATGTGTCTTCTATGATCACACAGGTTCTCTACTTTTTTTTCTTTGTTTTCATGGTATTCGCTCAGACTTACCCCCCTTACCATTGTCATATAAATCCACAGTTAGTTCGAGTTGCCCTTGTTATAGTTTGTTTGAACCCATAATATTCCCTGTCATCCGAGTAGAGCTAAATGGCCCTCAATATTTGTTACATCATGATGATGTGAGTGAATATCTGAAGAGCCAGGGTTGGGATATGTTTATTAAGAAGTCCCAGGGGTATAATTTGCAAGTAGCCAAAGCGTTCTCCCTAACGTTTGATGGATATAAAGAAAAGGTTGATGATTTGAAGTTGGAGATCATTGAAGATTTTTTGAGTGAAGCAATAGGGCTCCCTCTCACTGGTCAAAAGTGGTTCAAAAATTCAAAATTGGATGAAGTACCCTGGAGTCTTTTCGTCACCTCCAGAAATATTGGTTGCTGTGACAAAGGTATTCCGGTCTCCCTGCTCAAGGTTAGATGTCATGGTCTGTTAGCAGTTTTAAAACAATTTATTACCTATGAAGGTCGTTATGGCTTGGTATTCCTTTACCATGTGCGATTTCTCATGCATTTTATAGGATTCAATTTGAATGTGTCGTTTTATTTGCTAAGGAGTCTATATAAAATGTTGAAGATATACAAGAAGAAGAACCTAGATTGTAGCCTCTTTCACCATGGTCTAATTAAAATACTATTGGTTCATCATTTGAAAAACCTGGGTGGTGATTGGGACCAGTTCTTAGCTCGAAATGGTTTTTTTGCAGCGACTCCTGTAGAAACCCCTATGATGGATAAGCCCGTGATAGAAAAATCTCTTGATTTCTCAAGTGGAAAACCAGAGTTTTTGGATAAAAACCCTCGTGCAGGAGCATTTCCTGATCAACTTTAATTGGGAAATAGGGTATTAGTTCTGAGTTTATAGAAACTCATGTGCATGAATCGATTGTCTTCCCTAACCCTACTATAAAATCCGACAATAAAAACCCTCGCAAACAATAAAAAAGGAATCAAGCAATGTTAGGGCTTCATAATAAGAGGGTTGACTCATTTCAAGGAGTTTGCATAATCGATCCAAGTCTCATGTGAGCTCGATTGATTTGATCAAGATCCATGAGGATTCAGAATCTAAGATTGAAAGGTTTCTTGTAGAGGAAGATCCAAGTTGTCCCAAACCAAATCCTAATAAACCATTCGATTATGTCAATAATATCCCACCATGTCTAAAAGATAACAATGGGTTTACTGGTATTAAGCTTGGTCAAAGGCTGACAATGGGTAGCATTGATGTTCTGACATCCAATTATACGTTTCCTCAAAAAATCACCCCGACTATGCATTGGGAAGTCGGCTTGCATTGGATTGGGCAGTACTATACAAATATCCCCATTCTTCAAGAAAGGATCAAAGCTCTCACAACTCACAATGAATCGTTGGAAAATGAAAACTGTGAACTCAAGGTAAATGCATAGAGACAAGTGAAGCATCTAAAAAGGAAAAGAAATATAGTTATAAAAAATGATGACAATGTAAAGGCTATAATAAATTATGAGATATCTTGATCCATTTTTTTTGTTTTTGGTTAAATGGTGAGATTGTTTTTTATTACAGTCATGCTTTCTTTATTGTTTTTCTAATCAAATTGGAACAACTTGGATTTATGTTACCAATAATAATACTGGCTACATAATCAAGAGATTCTGTAGCCAAGTCATTTCTCATATAAAATTTAGAAATTGTTAGTTAATAAAATATTTAACTTTCTCTCATTTCGTTTTTGTAGGACAAGGTATATATGATGCTGATCTTATGGGATGGAGCATGCTCGACTTAGTTGATTAGCTATCTCTTTTGTTTATTTTGTAAATAGAAAAAAGACTTTCATAAATTTTGAAGATATAGTTTGATTATGAGTGGCTCTAGGCCCTCTATATTTGTAATGTTTATATCTTTTGAGATCTGATCCTATTTTAGAAGATAGGAAGTTTAGATTTCGTAAACTCTTTAAATAATCTATATTTTGTAAAGGAAATCATCTTGGTTGAGAGCAGAAGATGGACGAATCATTCCAAGACTTAATGAAACACCATATGGCATTTTGTCTTTAGCCTTTTGTAAATGAAGTTTTCATTCATGTTTTGTTAATCCTAGTATATTACTAGGTCTGATAGCTTTAGAATCAATGATCTATTATTTTGGGATACTTATGTTATAAATATCATCTATAATTTGCTGCTCTAGATATAAAGACTGTGATCATATCTTCAATTCGAATGTCAGGATTTATCTTTGAATTTTAGTTGAATGATGAAATGCAATAAGTTACACTCAGATTTATCGTGCTGTAATTATGTGCAATTAGAAGATCACGGGGTTCAATTTATGTTTCCTTCTCTGTCACTAAACCTCAACTGCCAATACATGTTTTAAATTTATTTAGAACAATCATAAAGTCTATTGCAGTTTTTTCTCTTGGGCATGGCAGTTGGATGTTCTTCACTCATACAGACGCTTGGATACATATTACTAACTAAAAATATGTTAGCTCCTTTCTGTTTCTCAAATTCATTCATTTACATATTGATGAAACCAAAATGTTTGGTTCAGCTTTTGACTACCTGCATGTCTGCATTTCATAGTTTATTCAATTCAAGATTAGTTATATTTATAAAAGAAAATATAAAAGACTTAAATGTGCTTTCTTTATCTCCTTCTTAAGAGCCATTACTTTCACATTTATTTCATAAGTTTTGATTAAAACTTGCAATTTGTAAATGATGCACATAAGTGAGATTATTATATTCTCTGCTGAAATACACCTACAATAGTTATATTAAAGCATATGTACATATATAATATAGCATTTAGAAATTAATTAATTATTTCTTTCTTTCTTTTGTTTTTATTTTAGGATTTTAGATTGGCTAACAGAGCCATTAAACCCGTTAGAATGAGTTACACCAAATGGCTTGGGTTACTTAGACAACCCAGGACTGGACTTGTTCTTCCAGTTGACGGACGGTCAATTTCACCTGTCAATAGGACCTAAAATATGAAATCTTTCAAATGACTACAAAAGGGAATGAATCATTAGGAGAATATGTTGAGAGATTTTAGTATAACTTATAGAGATTGCCCTATGGTACATTACCAGGTGAAGTAATTAAAGAAAATCTTCTTAAAGGTATGAAATATGAATGGGTAGAAACATTGAATATAATGGGGAAGGGTGACATTTATCAAGAAACTTATGATAACATCATTCTATTATGAATCAGGTGCTCACAAGGAAGTACACAGACTAGATCATGAATGTGAACTTCCCTCACTAGAAATGACAACATTACCAGTGGGGGCGTTGCGTGAGTTGAAGTTGGTAATCTCTTAGAAAATTTCAAAATGGATATTTAGAGCACTTTGACTACACAATTGGATGTATTGCAGGCCAAACAAAAACAATCAGAAGAAGAACAGACTCTGGCCATATTTTTCCACAGAAGCATAAAAAAACATAGTCCAAGGGAATGTCCTTTGGATGTGGTTTGGGTTTGCGCTATTTGTGCCAAGGATCACGACACAGAGCAATGCCCATCACTCCCTATACTGAAAGATGTCTTTAGAGGAGTAGACAAGAAAACATAACCATTATATTTGATGGCTCAATGTCGTCAATGGCAGACTCGCCCTCCAAATACACTCCAAGACTTTTCTATACAATATAATCAACAACAAAATTATGGTAATACATGGTAGAACCAGTCGTTTACTAATCAAAACTGGCAATCCCAACAATACCCACCTTCAAATACCACTTGGCCAAACCAACCACCTGCAAATCCGATCTGGCAGAACCAACCAATTGCAAGTTCCACCTGGCCTAACTCACAATACCCGACCTCATCCTAGAAAAACTCAAATAACATCCCCTACCCCCTGTAGTGGCCCAATACGACTACCCAAAACCCAAACTGAAACCATAATTGGCAGTGCCCCATGGGGATAAACAATCAACCCATGGGGATGGCCCCTCAAACCCAACCCATGTTGCAAGCTCCACTCCAACTGCCCCAAAACCCTCAATCACAATTGCTCCCTCAATTACCAACCCAACCCCACCCAAATCCTAATAATAGACCATCTCAGCTTGTCTAGATTATGGAGAATGGGCAAGAGGAAACCAACTCGGTAGGATGTAACGAACTTCGATTGAGATTAGGGCGTATAATCTCTCCTGAAGAAAATAATGTTTTCCAATAACAGGAGAAGGAAAATAACAAACAACCAGTAATAACACCCTCAACTATGGTAGTAACAAAATAAATCGAGCAGGGGGGGAACACAGTCGAGTCATAGGATCCTGATATGGATTCAACTCCTTCCCCTCCATTCACCGAAATATTGATGATATAAAAACCTGTCGTCTATCCTAACTTCGACATTGCAGGGGAAATCAATAATTTATATGTCAATATCCCACTCCTGTAGGCTCTGCAAGACATTCCAATATATGAAAAAATGATCAAGGAACTATGTGGGAGGAATCATGTTAGGAAAATTAAAAATTCATCATCAACAGTTCGTGTAGTGGGAGCCTTGTCCGATCTAATTCTAGGTAGACAAGAACCATTCAAATATGCAGATCCAGGGAACCCCATAGTAACGGTTCAAATCCAGGGTTGTTCTTTTCCAAATACACTAGTTGATTTGGGGGTGGTCATCAATATCCTGACTATGGAAACTTGCAACACCCTGGGTTTTGACTCCTTCGAGCCCACCCCCATTATGTTACAATTCGTCGATCGATCAGTGGTTAGACCAGTCGGCACACTACATGACATAGCAATCTCAGTCAATTCTTGGGAATATCCAACAAATTTCCTCATCATCAACCCAAGAAGTGTACTCGAAGGGAATCCATTGATATTTGGTAGACCATGGCTCGCAACAACTAATGCATACATAGGATGTCGAATGGGTAATATGACAATTTCTAGAGGAGGTGTCACAAAAAATATCATCTTATAGCCTCCAACCAAGCCAAGCCCAACTTTCATATATCCACAACTGCCACCACCACAGTATCTAGAAAAGGATTTACGATCCCCTCTCATGCTGGAAGAATCTCTCAGACTCAAGAACCAGCTAGAGGATGATGTAATCAGTGAGTTTATTAATATCCCAACCACCATGGGTAATCCAACATGCTAGATGCTCCAAGCTATTCTAGACTGTGAAGCACAGGGAGACTCACTAGAAGATTTAATGGAACAACAAATCCCAACTACCATTGTTCATAACAACAAATCCATTGAGATAGCACCAGGGAAGTCTCTGAACATCAATTCCTATTTAAATGAGCAACAACAACAAAATTTGATTCAAGTCCTTTCTAAATGCCAACAAGCTTTTTCCTTTGATTATTCTAACAAGAAAAGTATTGATCTGCAACTCTGCACACACCACATTTACATTGAGAAAGATGCCCGACCTATCCGACAGCCGTAGAGAAGATTGAATCCCCACCTCAGGGATATTGTTAAGGAAGAATTACAAAATATGTTGGATGTATATTTTATATATCCTATCTCAGATAGTCGGTGGGTCTCCCCATTAGTCATCGTCCCCATGAAAAATGGGAAATGGTGAATCTGCGTCGACTACAGGGAACTTAACAAAGCCACTCAAAAGGCCCACTTCCCCATACCTTTCATTGATTAGGTCCTGGATACTTTGGCAGGGAAGAAATTATTTTCTTTCCTAGATGGTTTTAGTGGTTACAATTAGATCCAGATTGCCCTAGAGATCAAGATAAAACTACATTCACCCATCCCTGGGGTACCTTTGCATACAAAGTATTTCCCTTTGGACTTTTCAACACTCCAACCACATTCTAAAGGGCCATCCTGAGAAAATTCAGTGATTTGATCAGTGAAGGGATTGAAGTTTACATGGATGAATTTACTCCTTATGGAGACGACTTTGATCAAGAACTGAACAATCTGGACAAGGTACTAGAACAGTGCATTGCTACCAGGTTGTGCTTAAGCCATGGAAAATGACACATGCTGATGATGATGGAAGGTGTGGTACTAGGGAATTATATTTTGGCATATGGAGTTAGAGTAGATCCAACAAAAATAGAGGTAATCCTTAATCTACCTACACCACGCACGCAAACTAAGGTACGTAGTTTTCTTGGTGATTCAAGATACTATCACAGATTTATGGACAATTTTGCAAGAACCGTTGCACCCTTACATGCCTTGAATGGTAATGTGGAGTTTTAGTGGTCTGACAAGTGTGATGTGGCATTTGTAGGACTCAAGAAGCTGATCTCGACAACACCAGTGTTGAGAGAACCAAATTGGAAAATACCATTCCACATCTCCACCGATGCATCAGATATCGCTATAGGAACTGTCCTTAGATAAGAAGAAGACAAGAAATCCTACGTTATTTATTTTATTAGCAAGAATCTTACTCCAACTAAACTTAATTATACAGCAATAGAAAAATAATTTTTAGCTGTTATACATGCCATCAATAAATTTCGTCATTATATAACAAGCTATCCAGTTATTTTGTATATTGATCATTCTGCTATTAGATATCTAGATAATAAACCGATTACTAATGGACGGGTCACTTGGTGGTTATTATTATTGCAGGAATTTGAAATCACCATCAAAGATCGACCCTGGAGAGAAAATATTGTCACAGACTTCCTATCTCGCATACCCAAAATAGATGACTCCTTAATAGTTGAAGACCAATTTCTAGATGAGCATCTGTTTACTGTCTCCACAAAGCCACCTTGGTACGCTGATGTGGAAAATTATCTGGCAGTAGGAAAATTACTAGCACATCTATCATCAAGGGAAATAAAATTGATCATCCAACGTAGTGCACAATTCACTTGGATCGGTGGATATCTCTTCCACAAAGGAGATGATCTCCAGATCCACATATGCATACAAGAGGACGAAATCTACTACATACTGAAGGCAGGACATGACAAGCCCTGTGGTGGGAATTTTGTAGATTGTTGGACTGGACACAAAATTTTATAGATGGGCTACTACTGGCCCTCAATATCAAGAGATGCAAATAAATACATCCAGAACTGCGACAGTTGTCAGTGGATGGGAAAACCAGGTCAGGCTGATGAAATTCTCTTGAAAGCACAAGTAGTCATAGAACCATTTGAGATATGGGCACTAGACTTCGTTGGCCCCTTCAACCCAAAGTCAAATCATAAGGCCTATATTCTAGTTTCAATGGACTAAAAGACCAAATGGGTAGAGGCATAAGCCTTACCAAATGCAACAGAAGAAGTAGTCATCGAATTTCTTTTCAAATTATTTGTATGCTATAGACTACCGAGGGAGGCAGTCACTAATGGGGGGTCACAATTTATAGCTCATTGAATTACCACCACCCTGGAAAATTACCATATTAAGCACATGGTTACTTCTCCATACCACCCACAGGAAAACAGGCAAGTAGAAAGCACCAATAAGGTCCTGGAGGAAATCCTGGCAAAGTTTGTCTCAACAAATCGATAGAATTGGGCTACTGAGCTCCCAAATGCCTTATGGGCTTATTGCACAACATGGCACAACACCACTAGATACTCTCCTTATCACCTAGTCTATGGTAAAGAACCCATCTTCCCAATAGAGTTTGAGATCAAGACCCTAAGGATGGCCTAGGAAATTGGACTAGATCTAACATAAGAACATAAACAACGCCTTCAGCAAATCAACGAGTTGGATGAAGTATGCTTGACTGTTGTGGAGAGAACAATTTTTATTCAGCAACAGAAAGTGACCTGGGACGACAAACATATCAAGAATAAATCATTCAATAAAGATGAATGGGCACTTCTTTATGATTCCAGATTTTAGGATTTTTCGGGAAAATTACAAACACGATGGCTAGGACCATATGAAATTAATGAAGTCCATGATAATGGCACAGTCACTTTAAGTACCATCGACGGGTCTGGATCTCCATCTCTGCTCAATGGACATCGTCTATGACTTTACCATCAACCGCCTTCAAAAGAATATTTCTACCAAGAAGTAAGTAAGGACCCTACCGTTCAAATTGTGGCTAGCTAGGAAGGTAACCCAACCACTCCAACTCCATAAATGATGAATTTGTTGAAATTGTACATGATGTATATAGTTTTTTATATAGATCCAATTGAGTTGTTAGTTTTCTTTTTTTAAGTTTTATGAAAGTCACTTTGGAAAATAAGAACTAAGGGAAGATTATTGTAACGTACACAATTATCACTTTTTTCTGTTCTGCACTCTTGCTTTATCTTATCACATGGACCCTGTCTTTCACAAAAAAACAAATATGTCATGTTCTGCAGCAGTGATCGGGAAACTATAATGAACCCATAACATCAACAAACCATCCAATACTTGATTTTGAAATAAACTGACCCATAATAATTGAATGAATTTAGTTGATGACTAATCAGTCAAAGATTCAACAAAAATATATTTCCATGGGAACTTTCCAAAATTACCTATTTAGATGGTTAAAAATTCACAACTGTCATTCCCTTCACGCGATTGTTGTTCCTTTGAGAATCGGTGATGTTCATTCGAATGGAACATCTGTCGTTCCCTTCACACAATTGTTGTTATTTTGAGTATCATGTTGTTCATTTGAATGGAACAACTGTCATCCCTTCACGCGATTGTCGTTCCCTTGAGTATCGTTGTTGCTCCTTTTGTTGTTCCTTCATCTTGGGTCATGTTGTGCATTCTAAAAAGGAACAACTTCTATTCCTTCTGCTTTTTTTTCCTCATTATCATTCCTTTCCCTCATGCTGTTAAAACATTAGCCATTCCTTTGGGGTACAACTTTCACTAAGTAATTTTCACCAGCATTATTATCATCGCAATGATTTGTCATTATTTCATGGACTATCTCTCATACCTTATCAAATTGTTCTTTGGATTAATTTCTTCGAAATATCTTAAATCTTGTTCATCATCTGTAACCACCATAATTCGTTTCTTTTTCCTATATACATACAAATATACTTGAATGATAATTCGCCTTCATATTATAATAAGGAGTCTTAATAAGACTTTTACTTGGCATATTTACACTTCTTTATGCCATCCCTGACTCTTAAGGATTAGATGAGCCTCCCCTAATAGATCCCTAATATATATATATATATATATATAAATATAAGTAATAAAACTTCTCCCACAAAGAATAGGGGGTCTCATCACGAGCCAACCTACCACGGTCATAGGATAATAACGTAAGTGAAATTCCCATTATGGATACCACACCAGGGCAATGGCCTTTGACAATTTTTTTATCAAAGGACAAGGGGTCTCATCACGAGCTGGCTTGTTCACTTAAGTTACAATCTAGTGGGTGGCATTATCATCATCTTGCTACCAAACCAGGATAGTGGTCTTGTCGAGAAAATATTATTCATATATTTATTAAGGATACGAGCTCATCTATGGGTTAAAAGGTAACCCTGTTGAGGCCATGGATGCCTGCTAGCAGCAGTAGCTCTGCCTATGGTATGGAATTTTACCTTACAAACACCAAGTTTCTATGTGTCTCTAGATTTCCTTTACTCAATAACAAGGTTATCATTTCGGTTATATTCAATAACTTGGGAAAGGTAACAACCTTATGATATGTGGAATATTTTTAAATGAACAAAATTAACTTATTCGACTTATTTTTCCCTAAATCATTTTGAGCATAGGTACAAAAAAATTGAATTTCCCACAAAAGAGGACTATCATTTATGATTACCGTTAAAAAAAATGCTTTTTGAAAATTATACATGATTGGTCCCCACTGGTGGCGATAACGTCATTATTACCTCTCATCGGCAATACCTGCACTCATTACTTACACCTACGTTGATGGTCGAGGATGACCTCTACATTAATGAGTGGAGTGGACACTTGGAATGTTTTACGATAATATTGTAATGATTGTGATAATGGAAAACCTACATTTTTTTACACTCACCATTCTCTGACATTTTTCTATATTTGGTAATATTTCCTCCAAGCTGGTCTAACCAAATCTGCAAGCAAGAAAGATATTCATTCTTATTTTCTCATAGAACGATGGGTGGACGAAGTGTTCGCAGGGAACCAACATTACTACAGGTAACTGAGAAGGCTATAGAAATTCTACACCATATGGGCTGGACGAAGTACTTCAACCGGTTGCAAGGATATGATAAGAACATCACACTTGAATTCTTTCAGAATTTGCAAGGAGAAATATCCATGGATTGGGATATACAAATTCTAGTTACTCTGGAAATCGTAGAAGAGGTTAGAGGTCTCCCTAACTTAGGCATTCAATGGACAGGAAGATATACAACGCTCAAAAAAGTTGTATAATCCTTCGTAGACCCTGGCAAGGAATTGGATAAAAAGGGAAAAGTTATTTACCCCAACACCCTCAATGAACCATGGAAAGAACTGACAGGTTTAATTCAGAGGTACATCACCTATGATGGATGATACGATGTAATCCAACCACACCACATCAAACTGGTAGAGGCACTAAAGAAAAGGTTATTAATCAATCTACCATTTTTCCTAAATTCCATGTTACATGAGGTTGCTTTAAGAATGCAGCGATCCAAAGATCTTATTACTATCATCAGCCATCATGGATTAGTTAAATTGATAGTAAATAAGTCTTTGATTCAAACTCAATTAACCTAGGGTGATATTATTGAGTCCAATAGATCTTTACAACTATAACAACCTGAATCATACCATGAAGACCCACCACAAGAAATTGAAGAGATACAGGAAGGGGAGACCACTACCCAAATAGAAGTTCCACCTACTCAACCCGAGGTCGAAGAAGACCTTGTACAAATTACAGAGACTCAGACCTCACAAATAGAGGCACTAACGAGAAAGAGAAAAAGAGCAACGATTTTTCCTAAAACCCCCACTGAGAGGAAAAGGAGAAGAAGATAGACTATATAGCCTAAAGAAATTCAGGAAATGACCGAGCAAATTCAAGAGATGACTGAAGAAATTTAGGACACAACAAAATAGCCTGAAGAAATTTAAAACATTACAGAACAGTATTTATAGGAAGAAATTCATGAAATTGAGCAGGCAAAGAAAACCTCACAAGGAAACAGTCAGGGAGGCACCCAACTAGCATTGGAACACTTGATAGAACAATTTTTGTAGAGCTATGAGATAGAAATAGCTCAGGTTTTAGGGAGTTTAGGGACCTCAATTGAAAAAGATACCAATAGGCTATAAGAATACCAAGAACGAGCCTCTCCTTCAAAACCTTTTGAATATTTTCCTGAGATTGAAATGTCATTCACAGAAGACACAACACAGGAAGAACCTCATTCTGAGGAAAGAATCCCTCTTGGACAATCAGAGAATTTGGAAGAAATAGAGGAACAACCACCTGCTGACCAAGATGAAGAAAACCTTGACACCCCTCACAAATAGAAATTAGGCAAAATCCATAGGAGAATCAGAAAGCTAAAAAATGAAAACAAGCTATTGAAGAAAAGGGCTAAAAAGGTTGAAGTAGTAAGGAAAAAAGTTGGAAAACTCAGGGAAATTATTAAAGAATTAAGAAAGAAACTAGAAAAAGAAGATAAAACCCACAAAAGAAATAAAAACAAAAGGCCCAGAGTACAAGGAAGAAACCCTCTTCCTAAAAGAGAAGTCACTACAAACTCTGTAGAGACACAGACAAACTGTGAAGAAATAATGACAGCAGAAGAGACATTTCCTACAGAAAAAATTGATGTTGAGGTACAAACAGATATCCTAGTCTCATAGGAACTAGCTCAATCCCTTGAGCAAGATGCCACCATTAGGATATTTGAGGAAGAATTGATGCAGTCCCAACAAAGCTTGATTCAAAACAAAAATGAATTGATGACTATGGCAGAACATCAAGCATCTCAGTATCAAGAACAGAGTGTTGTTGTTGATAGATTGAAAGCAGAGCTTATACATTCCCAACAAGAATTAACTCAATCTAGATATGATATGGATGTTATGGAAGAATATCAAGCATCTCAGTCTCAAGAACAAAATTTCATCATTGATAGGTTAAAATCAGAGCTTACACAAGCCCAACAAGATTTGGCTCAACCCAGAGAGGAGATGGTCACTATGGCTGAACATCAAAAGGTTGTTAAACAGCTGAAGAACCTATTAGTAACATAAAGTGAGACTTATGCTGAGCTCACCAGAACCCAAGGGAAGGTGAAGAAGGTACAAAACCAACTAGAAAAATCTTTGGAGAAAATCAAATACATTTGTGATGTCTACTTTGATGCAATCAATTTCAAAGCTCCTGCTACCAAATATACCCTATTCTTACTAGAACGTCACCTATTGTTAAGGGTAAAAGCCATCAGAACAGGTAAGCCAATTACATTTTCCATTGTCCTTGAGTTCATTTCATGTTTTAGAGAGCAGGAAGAGAAGGTACAATACTTCCTGTGCGAATTATACTTCCATAACTTCATTTTGGAAGGTAACAGGGGAAACAACCCTGGTCCCTTTATTGGGGATATCCAATTTCAGGCATTCCTATCCTTCACTAAGAAACAAGTTAGATGGGGAAAATCTCAAAATAATCTTATAAAGAGGGAAACTGGGTTAGATCTCTGGATTAGAGGAGAACCCCCAAAGTCCTTTCCAACCATTATGCAACATCGAACCTTCATGCAAAGAGGTGGGGTTGTGGACTCTTTAGGCCCCATCCATCGACAGGTCATACGTTCAGGCATCATATATTTTAGGTAACTCAAAGAGGAAGCCTTTGCTACCTCTAAGCTGATATGGGATGCATCCTCTAGTGAAGTCAAAAGTAGGGAACCCTTTG
>JASDQU010439854.1:91167-128541 GCA_032191745.1 Picea mariana | reverse complement strand
ATACCAAGTCTTATAAGAGAAGCTGAAATTATCATTAAGTGTATAACAAAATTACATTCATAGATATATACAAGCCATAGAAATAGCCTTGTGTATATTATCAAATGAAAAAGTACCCATAATGTCAATGCATTATATGCATCATTACATGTTCATCTATATAATGTACATATAATTATCTTATAAAATTATTACATGACATCATGAATTTCTTTTAGTCTTCTTTTGTGCTTTCTGAGTCTTAAGTAATTCATCCATCTCCATGTCTTCGTTTACTGGGTGCTCTTCAAAAACTGATGTTGTTTCAGTCCTTTCACGCCGAGTATGTCTAGTCTTGTACCCACGGCGTGGATGCTGCTGTGAGGGGCCATCACCTACAAAAATAAAAAATATTAAATTTATATGGCCAATTTTTAAATATCATTGAAGTATTTCATTAATATTAAAAAACAACTCTGCAATGTAATTATTTACATGGTCCTCTAGTTGGCACCGTTGGAATGGCTGTTGACCTGTTTACCTAATCTTTAGGTCGAGGAGGATCAACTATGACATTCTCTACCATTGAAACGCCAAAATTTATAAGTACAAAATTATTAAGTATATGATTAATATATATACATTTTACCATCGTGGGCCTCAGTCATAGGAACATCTTGGGGCTGCACCTCACTGGGATGGGGCTGCTGGGGAGCACCATGATCTTCTAGCTGCGTTTCACTATCAATGCTATGTTGTCCAGTACTAATGGTTTCGTTGATAGTGCTACTCCCCTGATTAAAACAAAGTAAGACATTAAATTATGGACGATATCAAACTTTTACGTATTTTATAAGTAATGAAAGGTTAATGTGGACTGATTTTTATTTACCTTATCCCACAAATTGGATCTTGGGGTCTACCCCATGCTTTCCTACGATCAACCAAGACTTTATAACCGTACTTGTAACCAAGTTGGAGGTCTTCCTCCATGGTTTCAGTTCCGAAGTCAACGCCATGCATTGCATAAGGGTATGGTTTTTTAATGTTTTTGGCTGCAATTACCTGAAAGTTGTAAGGTGATACAAATAATATTCTTAAGATGTTTGGGTACTTACGATTCATGACTATAACCTCGAGTAGAATCCCTGCCCTAGATTGTGTTGGCCATGTTTGGCAATCCTTTCTTTGGTTGCCTTCGAAGTGTCAAGAAACCTATCATCACAATTTTCAAGTATGTTATATATAACCAGACTTTTATTTAGATCTAAAGAAAAATAAATCTGGTATTGAAATCAAAATATTGTAATTTACTTTGGTGTACCAGTTATTTGTTCTCCTGATTTTTTCAAAATCTTCTCTTTTGCATCATCAATGATCGCCTTCCACTCCCTCTATGGAATTGAGGGAGGACGCTCATACCTAGTATTTCCTGCCAAGATTCATCTATAAACATCCCGCGTATATTTTAAATATTCACCCACTACAGAGGTGACCTTTTTTTATCGAATGTCTCTACTCCAAAGAGGCCTTCAAGATAATCCATAAGTTCCTTTTTGAGGTTGGAATTCTGACAATTCCACCTCATGCATAAGGTTTCCCCAAAAATCAAAAAGGCCTTGCTCTCTAGGTGCCTATAAAAAAGGTCATTTCCTACACACAAAAAGATATGATCATTAATTTAAAATTAATACTTTAGATGATTTCTATATGAGAAGGACAACATTAAACGATTAAAATATGAATTAAAACTACTTGGGAGTCTTGATTGTTTTAATGGAATTCCATTATTGTCGACCACAAATGTGCACGGAAGGGTCCCCGTGCTTGTCACACGTCTAGCTCTCGGAAATGCAACCATCTCAACCACATCACCATGAGCCTCATCTTTTCCACCATCTCTAGACTCCGATCGAGGTGTGGATGTCTGACGGTGCATGTCATGGATCCTATCTAAATTAGGTGTGGAAGATGGAGAAGTAAATAGTACTCTAATAGTTGTATGACCACCCGCATCATGACTCTGTATCATCTCTGTAGCACCACTACTACCAACACTGGGTTGAGCAAGCTCCAAAAATGTCTTTATAAAAAAGAAAATGTTTTTTCTTAAGATAATGTAAAAGTTAAAGAACAAAGTATCATAATTAAACATATAAGTACATTAAAAAAAACACTTTAAATTATGGTTATTACTTTATATGTGTTAAGTTGTGACATAAGGAGCTTGATATTTTCTTTGACGTCGGAAGTTTGATCTAGATGATCTAAGAAGCTAACAAGTTCCTTGTTAGCTTTAATGATATTTTTTTATTATTAAGACCATCGGATCAACGGATGAATAAAACCCCTCTTCATCGAAGAAATCATGATCAACATGGTCTATGGACTACATATAATTTCAACAAAAAAACTATTATTTCAATAAAATAATATAAGAAAATAATAAAAATAACGTAATTTGTAAGTGGAAATTTATAATCATTTACATGTTCTACAATTGGCCCTTTTCCACGATCATCCTGCCACATTATAATATACTTAGAACCCCCAAATATTTAAAATATTGTTAATGATAACAAAAAACAATGTTAAAGATAATATTTACAACAATGTTAAAGATAATAAAAATATATAATGCAATAAGTAGAGGTTTCTTAAAGAGGTTTTGCATAAGAACCTACACACTATTAGTCAATGTTTCTATTCAATTCAAATGGTGATCCACTAATAACTCTTCCTCAGGAGTTATTTTTTTACCGTGCACAGGACTACCTGATTCTCTTCATGTCCCTCATATATGCAATTCAGTTGTTTGTTTGTTGTCATGGGTCATGTACTGTTTATAAACCCCGGGATATTGCTGGAAGCTTTAGGCCTTCCATCAATATAGATAGTCTCTCCCTTATTTTTATCCTTGTTTATTTGTTGTATATAATTTGCGGTGAGTGCATATCTCTGCATACTTTGCATGTACCTGACCATCCGCATCCAATCATTATAATTGTAACACAGTCTGACATAGTCCATCAATTCAATTACTGTATTGTATTTTACAATTATTCCATCCATGGAAAATATCCCCAAGCCATGCAGGGAGGATGGTGCAATGCGATATATCCTATTGTTGACAACGAAGTCAACATCTATATGAGGTAGTTCCTTAGGTACCCATTGTTTCACTAGATTATTATACTTGAGTGGAACCTCTATGTCTCCTATTCTCTCATCATCATAAGAGCATGATCCTCCTTCGGAAAAAAAAAATTTCATGCGTCTACAAAATTTTATTCTAACTTTTTCACCTCTGGTCCTTGTTTGCTTATCATATCTACTAGATGCAATCACATTTCCCTCTATTTGTCCTAAGCTTTCCTCACTCGACAAAGAAATATCTGGTAGGTACCTGTTTGGTTGTACCTTTAGTTGCATGTGCATGTGTGGTTAGTTAGTAGTCCATCATCATCCTAGTTCTAATTTATGAACTTTTTTTTTCTATATTCAAAGTTCTAAATAAAATTTTTATATCTTTAGTTTTGGATGCACAATTAGACTAGGGTGCAATTACCAATATTAGTGGTCAACCACCTAATTTAATGTGACATCCCTCTTGATTTTGGACATATTAAGGACATATTAATGTGATAACACTAAGGACATGATAAATTTATCATATGGATCTAAGAAAAAAATAGTAGTAAGGTTGTTGTTTGTTGGATTTGTGCAAATTAGAATTATTATAAGAAATGTACATTGAAGATGAGGGTCAATGCTATGGATTAATAAATCCAACCATCAGTTGGTGTGTTGCAAATGTTGGGTTCTTTAGTTGGCAATATGTCTAATGCAAGCCAAGAGTAGAACTATACAAATATTACTTTTGTTCAAGACAAGAGTAGAACTATACAAATATTAGTTTTGTTCAAGACAAGAGTAGAACTATACAAATATTAGTTTTGTTCAATCCAAGTTGAAGAATAAGTTAGTCATGGCGATGGTTAACAATAGTGCAACCCACATTTTTATGTAGGAAGTAGTGGTTGTTAAACTCAATGTGCAATTGAAATTGGTGCAGTATTTTTTCAAGGTAGTAAGATATAGTAGTTAGTTGACAGAGACATGTATAATTTAGTTAGCTTTTATGCCCTCAAGAGCAATTGGCCAAGAGTCCCCAAAATGGTTTGGGATGCGACTTGCAACTGGGCATTAAATGAATATCGAGACTCGGATTGAGGAACCGTCGACTCCAATGGATTACTGGGATAGGATTTCAGCTAGACCACCCCTCACTCCTGGGTGCTATGCCTTGGAAGTTGCTTTACTCATTGATTTCGAAAACTAGTGTTTTGCTCAGTTTGAAGCAATGCAACATTTGGATTAAGGGGTCCAATTTAAGAAACCATTCCTCGAGAGCGGATGGTGTAATGACCCCAAATAATTACGACTACAAGCAAAGCAAAGTTTTTTTACAGGAAGGCATGATGACAATAGTTGAACCACACAACCTCACGATAAAAAAACACATGCAGATCAGGGAATAGACAACAATGACTCAACGCACTAGCACAACGAGCGGCTAGGCGAGACATACAAAATCAAAGATAGAAACAACTACTCGCCCGACACAAACATGACAATGCCTACAAGATAAAGGACAACATCCACCATCCCAACACAATGGTCTCGATGACCAGTAAATAGAACCTCTATGCGTGCAAAACCAATGCATGAAGGCGTTACAACTCACGCACCATAAACAACTACAATGAACAATGCCCACAATGGGTGGAAAAGACCTTGGCCAAGTTATCCTTTGCCTCTAACCATTAGGGCACACAATGATACCCTCATCAGGAATCATGTCATCGCTCAGTTATAGGCGTGACAACAACCGTGGCAGAACAACAAACTGGACCCTCAACACAAACTAAAAATCGATGTGCTAAGAGATCAAGTTAACTATCTAACCCCTGACGACTAACCCTAGCACCCAACGAAAAGTCAATCAAGATGACTATCGCTTTCCTACAATGCAATAATTTCCTTGCGCAATAAGATCATTCTATGCAATTGAAAGATTAGTATTAAAACAAAATTTCGTTGCGACTATGTCCCAATTCCCAGGTTAGATAAGTATAACTTGCTTTCTCTTAAAACTGGAACTAGTTGCTAACTTCTGTAGTTTATATCCTTTAAACCCCGAACTCTACAGCGAGAAAAAGGGTTTTAGTGCAACTGAACACCCACTTAAACCACAAAGAAAAAATCGATTACAAGGTAAACGCTACGACTTATCAATCCAATAACTCACTGGCATGTAAGCCATTGTCACATAATTTGCATCTTAACACTAAAAGGACGAGGAAAAAAACTTAATCACTGCTTACAATAAGGAGTTGTTGTGACTATATCCATACTATCGACCCTCCCTTTGCAGTCTAAAAGGATAAGACATTGTTGTGTAAGGAAAATATAACGTATCTCATTGCTGACTAAACTAGTTGTGCACAATTTACAATTAAAACTAAGACTATCAAATCACATCATACAGGCTGTCTATTAACCATTTGCAAATTCTATCTAAAAGGATGACTGTCTAGAAAAGATAAGACCGTCCAAAGTTGGTCACAACCATTCAAGGTATGGAGTCTTTTTCCAACATACAATAAAATCGTAATGAATGCACTTAGAAAAAGGTAAAATCGTGTGAGTTCATAGAAGGTGAATTCACATCCAACACTAAAGGCTAGAGATGTCATTAATGGATGGAATCATAGAACAAACGAAAATCCCTGCAATAAAATATGTTAAAAGAAAGGGATCATTGTCATACGATTTTATCCGTCATAATTAATTTAATCGCAATAAAAATGGTAAGCAAGGAATATGTTGTCCTAGCATCATTATCAGACAAGTAAGGGAATTCAACGCAATCACAAAATAATTAGCAGGTTGCAAAAATTGAGGACGCCACCCACAGTCACGAAATTCTCTGCGCAGGTAAGAATTTCCCAAACGTGGTCTGGAGGTGTTAAAACCACCGTCTGTCACAATATTATATTGCCGAGTTGCAATATTACTACTTTCATTCAAATAAGTTTCTGCCTACGAAGGAGGAGACTGTAACTACACAAAAATGGTTGCAAGCCACCCAGGTAAAAGATTATGTATAAAAATGTAGACATTAAGTGATCAACGTAGAGTAAAAGATGTAAGTAATGTTGTAAGAATCGGGAGTATAAAGTCACTAATTAACCACTGTAAAAACAACTAGCTACCTTAGGTAAAACACTATCAAGATCGGGTGGGACTAGGAAGCCCAAAACACTGCCAAGCAATTGATTGGGGGTAGAATAAGCTATGTTTGGCAAAAAACGCCAGGTAAAATTCGCCTTCAAATATAATAAAACATAGAGAATAAGTGATTGAAGGTGAGGTTGAAAGAGCAGAAAGACATGGTTGAAAGTGTGAAAATCGTGGTCAGAAATAATGGCAATGGCTGACCATCAAAAAAAGGTAAATTGCTGTGTAATAAAAAATGAAATTCGCAAGTAAATCAACTACCAATCCATAAAAAAAAATGCCTAAAAAAAAATTTGTTGTGTAAACAAAATTCCGTCGCATTCAATCAAGGGAAGATTCGTTGTGGTTCATGTGCTAAAATGCAAGATAAAATCGTCCTCCAAATATCATAAATTGTAGAGGACAATTTGTGGTTGAAATTATTGAAACATAGAGGATATTGCCATAAAAATATAACAAAACACAGAGGTGTTAAAAGTGCTGAACTCAAGAAATGCAGAGGTCAAATGCATAGGATAACCATTTAGAAATGAATCAATCTAGGTAGAAAAATCAAACACAAGAAGGCAGAATGACCGTCAATCAGACAAGAACAATCAACAGGGGTAGACGACTGAGTAGAAACATCCTTCAATCCTCATCCACACACAGAAAAGCAAGGCATGAGAATATATAGGTCGCTATGCATCGAAGTGACGACCGTCGATTCATATCCTGGACAACTCCTCAGTCATGGATTGACGAACTAGGGGTGAGGAAAAATTAAAAGAAAAACTCTTCACAACAAATCAATAAAACCAGTTGGACAGTCACAATATCCAAGGTTCGAAATCAAAAGGAATCATGTCAAACAATGAGCTTAAGGATTATGGGAAAAATTAAGTTCTCGGTTGAAATGCTAAGTCAACATTTTCTTTACCCAATTACAAGTACAGAATTAAAAGCATAAAGTATATTAATAATCTACCATGAAGAATAAAAGTAAGTGTGCCATATCCCAAGTCGTTAGCTCTGAGTCATCGTCCCGCGTGCTCCATGTATCTCTCACTTGCTAACCGATAAGACTTCACCGGTACCTCCCAACCAACGCGAGGGGTACTCTTCTTCCCCCTTAGCTCCCTGAGCCGCAAAGGGGCCACATACATTGAACCATAGATCAACTAGCTCCCAGCTCGCCTCGCAAGGCCGAGCTACCACTCCTCACCGAGATGGGTATCCCAACTCCCACAAGCTAAGTCAGTCAAGTCTAAAATCCTGCAGCGTAATGTTACGCATCACAAAAGAGATCTATCATCCTCCTCCTCCCTCCTTTATATAGAGTTTCTAAGTCATTTACTTTCCAAATTCCCATTTAATTTATTTTTTAATAATTTAATTCTTAAAAATCCTCCCCATACATGTGTCACCCATCCCCTTCATTGCACCATAAATTAATTTCATTAATTAATTAATTACTCCTATTTCCCTCACCCACCTAAAAGCATTCCTAGAATCGATCCTAGGTGTCCTCATATTCCATTACACAAATTAATGACTTACCCCGTTACTAATTTACTAGTTGAGTTTAATTTAGAAAGTTCTTAAATGCTAGATACCTTACTAAGTTAGTCTTTCTTCTTTTTCCTTATGTTTCCCTTTCTTTTTATGTTCCCGCTTTTTCCTAGTTTCCTAATTCTTTTAAATTTCCCTCTTTCCCTTTTCAGTTAAAACTCAAATTGGCAAGTGTAGAAAATTACCTTTTTCCCCTTTTTCTTTTTAATTAATAAATTTTTAATTAGCATATGTAACAAAACAATTATTTCCCCTTTCCCCCCATTTTTAAATTTTAGCCCACAAAAGATTTTTATAAATTAATTGAATTGCTTACCTCCTTCTCGTCACATGATTAATGATGATTATCATTATTATGTATTTATTTTTATTTTTATATAAATATATATTTTTTATCACAAGTATCACTTAGACCTAGACTTTACTTTCCTAGGATGGGAGACATTTTATTAGGGAAATTGTTTTAAAAATTTCTCATCACATTATTCGCTCTAAGGCCATATGGTTTTATTCATTTATTATTTAACAACGTGACATGCCCTTCAGGACGCACTAGGTGCTCCAAGGGTGCCACTCGCCTCATTTTTTTCCCCTTGCACGACGTGCCCTTCAAGACGCACTACAAGCTCCAAGGGTGCCACTCGCCTCATTCTGTTTTTCTAGAGCGACATGCCCTTCAGGACACACTCCGTGCTCCAAGGGTGCCACTCGCCTCTTGACTGACTTGGTAGGCATCAAAACCCCTGGAGTCAATACTCCGCTAGGTGATATTGTGGGAGACTAAGGGCCTCTAAGGAATAAGGCCCATGTCTTATTGCGTGCCCCTTAGAATCATTGCGAGTGACTGTCGCAGTCTGCCCTCACGACATCGTGGGTCTTCTCGAACTAGGTAGTCGTTAACCTACAGTTCGAGCCACGATGGGAGTGCTATTAGGCTATGGCAGGGTTGTTGTCCACACCTCTCCCTCAATATCTCTGGTAGTCGTCCGTGACCCCTCTACTCCACATGTGAGTCTGGTCAACAAGCTATTGTGAGCCTGCATCATCAATGAATCATGTAAGAACAAAATCCATAATCATAACATCTAATCAGATGCACATATGTCATATATATACAACAATCAAACCCCAATAGTCCACTCCCTGACTCGATCCAGAGTCCAAGGGTTTCATCGATGCCTAAACATCCTCGAGGTACAAATCCCGCACACTCAAGATAACCAAATCAATAGCACCTGTCTAAGTCAATACAACAAAATAACATATAATCACATCCATAATGCCTCATAATCATAATCAATGACCAATAGTATAATAATTCGGATCAATTGTAAGAAAGTGTCCTCAAATAATAAGTTCATGCAACGTGTGCAAGAGAGGGATGTTACATACACCCCCTCTTGGTCTAAACTTCATCCCAAAGTTTCACAGTACATGAGTGTCGAAAAAAAATGTGTATCAAAGTATCATAAGTCTCTCTATCAAACAAAAGGAAAAGGAACTGCTGGTGCATATCATATGTGTCCTCCCAGGTCGCTGAGTGTGGACTATGGTTGTCCCACTGGACCTTGACCTCATCTACTGTTCGATGCTGTAGTAATTGAATGCAATGATCCAGGAAGTAGATCATCTCAGCCATGAGTGCACCCTCATCTGACACCCACAAGGTACTCAAGTCAAAACATGTGTAGGATCACTAATCATAATGTCTCAAATAGAGACGTGAAAGACATCATGCATATGCCTCAAGAATCAGGAAAGGATAGTCAATAGGCTAGGAGCCTCTCTTTTCGACAATCTCGTAGGATCCCATGAACCTAGGAGATAGTTTATCCCCTTTTCTAAACTTGAACTCTTATACAGTTTCAGCCACAAAAATATATGATCGCCACATCGTAACTACAGTCGATATGACGCGCATCAACATAACTCTTATGCCGATCTTGCACTTCCTTGATCCTTTGCCTTAGTTTTCATTTAATATTACATTTCTTGGATTGCTTCTGGTCCCACCAGGACCCTATCCTCAAGCCGATCCCAACTCAAAGGCGTCCGACACAATTTCCCATTAAGAAACTCGAAGGGTGCCATCTCAATGGTTCTTTGGTAACTGGTTTTTATAAGCGAATTCCACCAGTGGCAAGAATACTTCCCAACGCTTTTGTTGGTCCATCACGTACATGAGAAACATGTCCTCCAAGGTCTAGTTCATTCGTTCGGTTTTCCCATCAGTATCCAGGTGATACATAGTTCTAAAGTTAATTTGGGTTCCCAAGGCCTCTTGGAAACTAGTCCAAAATATTCTAGTAAACACTGATCCTCGATCAGATACAATCCTCTTAGGTACGCCATGCAGCTTCACAATCTCACTGAAGAAAACTCTAGCTATATCAGGTGCTTGATGCATTGTACGCATAGGAATAAATGAGCACTCTTCGTCAGAGTGTCGACTACCACAAAAATCGATTTGTGTATCCTTTCCATCAGTGGCAATCCAACAATGAAATCCATCGAAATAACCTCCCATTTCGATTTCAGAATAGGGTGTGGTTGTAGTAATCTTGCTAGATGTCTATGTTCAGCCTTTACCTGCTGACATTCTAGGCATCTGGCCACATAGTTAACTATGTCTGCCTTCGTTCCCTTCCCGAATAATAAGGGTTTAACGTCTACCCTCATCTTCATGACTTCTAGGTGAGCCATGTACGCTACTCTTTGAGCCTCGTTTAGGATCAAACGCCTCAACACGTCGTTCGGTGGTATGCAAATTTTATTTTTAAATCTCAGTAGTCTGTCGTCGTCCAATGTAAATCCTTCAAATATTGGTACCATCATTGTGTTTTGTCTGATAAAATCCTTGACCTCTTTGTACCAGTCATCGTCACACTATAAATATAGAATATTTTAACATATATTTGTCTGAAGAGGCAACACCGAAAAGATGCGTGATCTCCGACTCAATGCATTCACAACTCAGTTCAATGTTCCCTTTATGTAAGTAATCTCAAAATCGTACTCACTAATCAATTACGACCAATGTCGTTGTAGCGCGTTTGGGTCGCTTTGCGTAAAGATGTGTTGTAGTCCACAGTGGTCCGTCTTTAGTTCAAAATTTTTTCCAACAAGGTAGTGTCTCCAAACCTTTAGGGCATAAACAATTGCTAACAAATCCAAATCATGTGTCGCATAGTTCTCCTCATGCCTTCTCAACTTCCTCAAAATGTAAGCAATCACCCGACCGTCTTGCATCAAGAGTCCTCCTAAGAATTCCTTGGATGCGTTAGTGCATAGCAAGAATTCCACATCCATGTTAGGGACATTTAGCATCGGTGCCGTTGTCTGCAACTCTTTGAGCCTCAAAAATGATTCTGCGCATTTCTCGGTCCCAAAAAACTTCTTGTTCTTCTTCTGTAATTCCGTAATCGGATTTTCTATCTTCAAAAATCCCTCGATGAACCGTCGATAGTATCCTGCTAAACCCATGAAGCTACACACTTCCAGGACATTCGTCGGCATAAGCCATTCCATAATAGCCTTGACCTTTGCTGGATCCATGACAATACCTTTGCCAGAGATGACATGCCCTAAGTAGTGAATCTTCGATTTATAAAACATGCATTTGGACAACTTCCCATACAATTTGTGCTCTTGCTGAAACTGTAGTACCAAGCACAAGTGCTTGTTATCTCCTCCATCATCTGAGAGTAAATCAAAATATCGTCAATGAATACTTGGACGAACTTGTCCAAGTACTCTCGGAACACCTTGTTCATCAAACTCATAAATACCACTAGGGCGTTTGTTAGTCCCAACGGTAAAACAATAAACTCGTAATGTCCAAACCTCATCTTAAGGGTGGGCTTAGGGACATCATCCCCTTGATACGTAACTAGTGATACCCTGATTGCAAATCAATTCTTGAAAACACCGTCGCATCCTTCATCTAATCGAATAGATCATCAATCCTTGACAACAGATATTGATTCTTGATCGTTGCCTTGTTCAATTGATAGTAGTCAATGCAGAGTCTCCATGACCCATCCTTCTTTCGTATGAGGATAATAGGTGCACCCCACGGTGACACACTCGGACGTATAAGTCCCAAGTCCAACAACTCCTTCAGTTGCATTCTCAACTGCTGTAACTCTGGGGTTGACATACGATAAGGCATTCTCGCTATTGGTTCAGTCCCCGGTTTTAGGTCTATAGAAAACTCCAATTCCCTCTCCAGCGACATCCCAGGCAACTCCTCCGGGAAGACGTCTGTAAACTCTCTCACCACCAAAAGGTGTTCTAGACATTCCGCTACTCCCTTTCTGTTTAACGCAAGGATTGCATAAATCTTACAACCCTTGAGCATGCTCTCCCGTAGCTGCAAGGGAGAGATGAACCTTAGGGAAACTCCCTGGTTTCAATCTACAATCATGCATCTCAATCCCTCATCATCGACCAAGCTCCACCATTTCATCTTACAGTTGAGTATCACCTCATGCGATTCCAACTAGTCCATACTGATTACGACGTCATAAGATCTTAAGATCGTGATGTATAGGTTGACCCTAGTGAAAAACTCTCCTAGGTTAAGGGTACAACCTATAACCTTTCCTCCAACCTTTTGTCTAGCTCCCGAATCCATCTCTACAAATATTAACTCATCAGGTTTGACTTCCTTTACCTTAATCCTTTTTAGCGGTGCACCAGAAATGAAACTCTTGGTAGCACTGAGATTTATCAAATACTAAGGGTTTGTTCAGCGATGGTACCTAACGTCTCGAGAAAAATTGATTGGTGCTCTTCTCTACGGTTATTCATTGTTGCAAGAATATGATGGGCCTTTCCCAAAACTCCCACGATAGTGGGTATGACTAATCCAGATGCCCCGACCCTTTCCTCTGGGCAGGAATGTTGGTAATGTGGCACCCCACAATCCAACACACTTTCTTTAGTCCAGTATTCCCGGTACCCGAAGTAGAAGATGAATTCTAACAATAAGGCCAAACTCAAACTCCTTGACCTTAATTTTCTGGGTAATTGGATGTGGAGCATACCGAAACATCTCTAAAATGAGCCTCGCACTTGGGCACCATGCGACTGCCTTGTCGCAAGGTGTCGAACTCATTGAGCTGACGCTGAACGAATTCCTTAGAAAGATACCTCTCCTGGAACTGTCCCTTGAACAGTTCCCATGACACGTCGTCGACGACCATGTTCAAAAGTTGTAGGAGCGTCTTCCGCCATAGAATAGCACTCCCCTTCAGTCGAAAGACCACCATGTGAACCTTCATGCTAGAGGTCATAATTGTGAAGCGTGAAGTACAAATCCTTTCTCTACAACCGTGCCTCGATGACATAGCCATCCACGACACTTGTGGGCTCGAGAAATCAACTCTCTTGAGTTCACGGTGGATTCTAACGACACTAGCTAGGGCGCACCATGGACCCTCAGGGGTACAAGTTCCTCGGCCTCATCTAATTACTGATGGTGAATCAAGGCCCTTGAAATTTCCTGGGAGGGCCTTGTCAGAAAATCATCATCCCTTACTATAAGAAAATCCAGCCCAAGGACTTGTTCTTCCCCTTGGGGGTTCGACTCTGAGGGTGTGGGAACTTTTGGAGGCGTCACACCCCCTTCCATGGCACCACATTAAGAACCTCTAAGGCATCCTCTAAATGTGATCACCACATGGACATGTTAAGGTTTTTAATTAATGCAAGGGTTAATACTCACAGGTTTACTGTAGTGGAAATATTGGTGATCCACAAGTGCAGGGTTGAACTCGCTCTGATACCATATGTAATGACCCCAAATCGTTACGACTAAAAGCTAAGAATTTTTTTTTGATAGGAAGGCAAGATGAAAACAGTTGAACCACACAACCTGACGATGAACAAATGCATGCAGATCAGGAAACAAACAACAACGACTCAACGCACTAGCACAACAAGTGGCTGGGCGAGACATGCGAAATCAAAGATAGAAACGACTACCCTCCCGACACAAACATGAAAATGCTTACAAGATAAAGGACAACATCGACCATCTCGACACAACGGTCTCGACGACTAGTAACTAGAACCTCTATGCATGCAAAACGAACGCATGAAGATGTTACAGCTCACGCACCATAAAAAACTACAACGAACAATGCCCACAATGGGTGGCACAGGCCTCGGCTAAGTTATCCTTCACCTCTAACCATTAGGGCGCGCAATGATCCCCTCATCAGGAATCATGCCATCGCTCGGTGATAGGCGTGATAACAACCGTGGCACAACAACAAATTGGATCCTCAACATAAGCTAAAAATCGACACACTAGGAGATCAAGTTAACTATCTAACCCTTGACGAATAACCCTAGCACCCAATGACAAGTCATCAAGATGACTATCGCTTTCCTACAACTCAATAATTTCCTTGCGCAATAAGATCATTCTATGCGATTGAAAGACTATTATTAAAACAAAAGTTTGTTGTGAATATGTCCCAATTCCCAAGTTAGATAAGTATAACTTCCTTTCTCTTAAAACTAGAACTAGTTGCTAACTTCTGTAGTTTCTATCCTTTAAACCTTGAACTATACACTGAGAAAAAGGGTTTTAGTGCAATTGAACACCCACTTAAACAACAAAGAAAAAAATGATTACAAGGTAAATGCTACGATTTATCAATCCAATAAATCGTTGGCATGTAAGCCTCTATCACATAATTTGCATCTTAACACTAAAAGAAGAATGAGGAAAAACACTTAATCATTGCTTACAATAAGGAGTTGTTTTCACTATATCCATACTATCGAGCCTCCCTTTGTTGTCTAAAAGGATAAGCCATTGTTGTGTAAGGAAAATATAACAGATCTCATTGCTGACTAAACTAGTTGTGTATAATTTACAATTACAACTAAGACTATCAAATCACATCATACAGGCTGTCTATTAACCATTTGCAAATGCTACCTAAAAGGATGTTTGTCTAGCAGAGATAAGGTTGTCCAAAGTTGGTAACAACCATTCAAGGTATGGAGTTGTTGTCCAACATACAATAAAATTGTAATGAATGCACTCAGAAAAAGGTAAAATTGTGTGAGTTCGCAGTAGGCGAATTCGCAGCCAACAATAAAGGATAGACATGTCATTAATGGATGAAATCACAGAACAAATGGAAATCCCTGCATTAAAATATGTAAAAAAAAAGGGATAATTGTCATACGATGTTATCCGTCATTATTAATTTAATCGCACTAAAAATGGTAAGAAAGGAATACACTGTCCCAACATCATTATCAGAAAAGTAAGGGAATTCAATGCAGTCAAAAAATAATTAGCAGGTTGCGAAAATCGAGGACGCCACCCACAGTCATGAAATTCTCTGCATAGGTAAGAATTGCCCAAATGTGGTCTGGAAGTGTTAAAACCATCGTTTGTCACAATCTTATATTGCTGACTCGCAATATTACTACTGTAATTCAAATAAGTTTCTTCCTACGAAGGAGGAGACTGTAACTACATGAAAATGGTTGCAAGCCACCTAGGTAAGAGATTATGTATAAAAATACGGACATTACGTGATCAATGCAGAGTAAAAGATGTAAGTAATGCTGTAAGAATTAGGAGTATAAAGTTGCTAATTAACCATTGTAAAAACAACTAGTTGCCTCAGGTAAAATGCTAGCAAGATCGGGTGGGACTAGGAAGCCCAAAACGTTGCCAGGCAATTGATTGGGAGTAGAATAAGCTACGTTTGGCCAAAAACGCCTGGTAAAATTCACCATCAATTATAATAAAATGCAGAGAAGAAGTGATTGAAGGTGCAGTTGAAAGAGTGGAAGGACGTGGTTGAAAGTGTGCAAATTGTGGTCATAAATAATGGCAATGGCTGACCATCAAAAAAAGGTAAATTGCTGTGTAATAAAAACTGAAATTCACAAGTAAATCAATTGCCAATCCATAAAAAAAAAACGCCTAAAAAAATTTGCTGAGTAAATAAAATTCTGTCGCATTCAATCAAGGGAAGATTCATTATGGTTCATGTGCTAAAAAGAAAGCTAAAATCGTCCTCCAAATATAATAAATTGCAGAGGACAATTCGTGGTTGAAAGTATTGAAACATAGGATATTGGCATAAAAATATAACAAAATGCAGAGGTGTTAAAAGTGCTGAACTCAAGAAATGTAGAGATCATACGCAGAGGATAACCGTTCATAAATGAATCAATCCAGGCAGAAAAATCAAACACAAGAAGACGCAATGACCCTCAATCAGCCAAGAACAATCAACAGGGGTAGACGGTTGGGCATAAACATCCTTCGCTCTTCATCCATGCACAAAAAAGTAGGGCATTAGAATCTATAGGTCGCTATGCATTGAAGTGACGACCATCGATTTGGTTCCTAACCGACTTCTTAGGCGTGGAATGATGAACTAGGGGTGAGGAAAAAGTAAAAAGCATAACTCTTCACAACAAATCAACAAAACCAGTCAGGCAATCACAACATCCAGGGTTCGAAACCCAAAGGAATCAAGTCAAACAACGAGCTTAAGGCTTATGGGGGAAATTAAGTTCTCAGTTGAAATGCTAAGTCAACATTTTACTTACCCAATTAAAATTACAGAATTAAAAGTGTAAAGTATATTAATAATCTACCATGAAGAATAAAAGTAAGCATACCATAACCCAAGTCGTCCGCTCTGAGTCATCATTCCACGCGCTCCGTGCAACTCCCACTTGCCGACTGATGAGACTTCACTGGTACCTCTCAGCCAATGCGAGGGGTACTCTTCTTCCCCCTTATCCCCCCGAGCCTCTAAGGGAACACACACACTGAACCAAAGATCAACTAGCTCCCAGCTTGCCTCGTAAGGTCGAGCTACCACTCCTCGCTGAGCTGGGTATCCCAACTCCCACAAGCTAATTTAGTCAATTCTAAAATCCTCCAGCGTAACATTACGCATCACAGAAGAGATTTATCATCCTCTTCCTCCTTCCTTTATATAGACTTTCTAAGTCATTTACTTTCCCAAATTCCCATTTAATTTATTGTTTAATAATTTAATTCGTAAAAATCCTCCCCATACATGTGTCACCCATCCCCTTCATTGCACCATAAATTAATTTCATTAATTAATTAATTACTCCTATTTCCCTCACCCACCTAAAAGCATTCCTAGAATCGCTCCTAGGTGTCCTCATATTCCCTTACACAAATTAATGACTTACCCCCTCACTAATTTACTAGTTGAGTTTAATTTAGAAAGTTCTTAAATGCCAGATACCTTACTAAGTTAGTCTTTCTGTTTTTTCCTTATGTTTCCCTTTCTTTTTCTGTTCCCTCTTTTTCCTAGTTTCCTAATTCTTTTAAATTTTCCTTTTTCCCTTTTCAGTTAAAACTCAAATTGGCAAGTGTAGAAAATTACCTTTTTCCCATTTTTCTTTTTAATTAATAAATTTTTAATTAGCATATGTAACAAAACAATTATTTCCCCTTTTTCCCCCCTTTTTAAATTTTATCCCCCAAAAGATTTTTATACATTAATTAAATTCCTTACCCCCTTCTCGTCACATGATTAATGATGATTATCATAATTATGTATTTATTTTTATTTTTATTTTTATATACATATATATATTTTTTATCACAAGTATCACTTAGACCTAGACTTTATTTTCCTAGGCCAGGTGAAATTTTATTAGGGAAATTGTTTTAAAAATTTCTCATCACAATATTCGCTCTAAGGCCATATGGGTTTATTCATTTATTATTTAACAACGCGACGTGCCCTTCAGGATGCACTAGGTGCTCCAAGGGTTCCACTTGCCTCATTCTATTTCCCTTGTGCGACGTGCCCTTCAGGACGCACTACGTGCTCCAAGGGTGCCACTTGCCTCATTCTGGTTTTCTAGAGCGATGTTCCCTTTAGGAGGCACTCTATACTCCATGGGTGCCACTCGCCTCTTGATTGACTTGGTAGACATAAAAACCTCTGGAGTCAATACTCTGGTAGGTGATCTTGTGGGAGACTACAAGCCTATAAGGAATAATGCCCCTGCCTTATTGCGCACCCCTTATAATCATGGTGGGTGACTGTTGCAATATTCCCTCATGACATTGTGGGTCTTATCGAACTAGGTAGTCGTTAACCTACAATTCGAACCATGGAGGGAGTGCTAGTAGGATGTGGTAGGGATGTTATCCACACCTCTCCATCAACGTCTCTGGTAGTCGTGCGTGACCCCTCTACTCCATATGTGAGTCTCATCGGAAAGATATCGTCAACTTGCTTCATCAACGAATCATGTAAGAACAAAATCCATAATCATAACATCTAATTAGATGCACATATGTCATATATATACAACAATCAAACCCCAATAGTCCACTCCCTGACTCGATTCAGAGTCCAAGGGTTTCATCGATGCCTCAACATCCTCAAGGTCCAAATCCTGCACACTCAGGAGAACCAAGTCAATAACACCTGTCTAAGTCAATACAACAAAATAACATAAAATCACATCCATAATGCCTCATAATCATAATCAACGACCAATAGTATAATAATCCGGATCACTTGCAAGCAAGTGTCGTCAAAGAATAAGTTCGTGTAAAGTGCGCAAGAGCGGGATGTTACAGATGGATAATTTGGTCACCTAGTCCATGCCTAAACAAGCTTGTAGCATCTCACAAAACTCAAAAATGTTGCTCCATTAGTCTTTTATGCCCTGAGTGGGAATTGGCCAAGAGTCCCTAAAATGGTTTGGGATGTGACTTGAGGCTGGGTATAAAATGAAAACCGAGACTTGGATTGAGGAACCATTGTCTCTATTGGATTCCTGGCATAGGATTTTAGGTAGATCACCCCTCACTCCCGATTCCAACCCGTCGAAAGTTGTTTTTTTCGTCGATTTCGATAACTAGTTCTTTGCTCAGTAAGAAGTAATGCAACATTTGGATTTAGAGGTCCAATTTACGAAACCATGCCTTAGAAGCGGATGGACAATGTGGTCACCTAGTCCATGCCTAAACAAGCATGAAGAATCTCATGGAGCTCAAAAATGTTTCTTCGTTAGGCTTTTATGCCCCGAGGATGAATTGCCAAGAGTCCCCGAAATGGTTTGGGATGCGAGTTGCAACTGTGCATAACATGAAAACTAAGACTCGGATTGAGAAACCGTCAACTCCGATGGATTACTGGCATAGGATTTCAGCTAGAGAACTCCTCACTCCCGGGTGCCATGCCTCAGAATTTTATTTACTCATTGATTTTGAGAACTAGTGTTTTTCTCAGTTTCAAGCAAACAAACATTTGGATTAAGGGGTCCAATTTATGAAATTGTACCTCGAGAGCGGATGGAAAATACAGTTACCTAGTCAACGCCTAAACAATATTGTATCATCTCACAGAACTCAAAAATGCTTCTCCATTAGGTTTTAATGCCCTTAGGAGAAATTGGCCAAAAGTCCCTGAAATGGTTTGGGATGTGACTTGCAACTGGGCATATAATGAATATCAAGACTCAAATTGAGGAATCGTTGAATCTGATGGATTACTGGGATGGGATTTCATCTAGATCACCCCTCACTCATAGGTGCCATGCCTCAGAAGTTGCTTTAATCATTGATTTCGAGAACTACTATTTTTCTCAGTTTGAAGCAATGCAACATTTGGATTAAGGGCCAATTTACGAAACCATGCCTCAGGAGTGGATGTATAATTTAGTCACCTAGTCCATGCCTAAACAAGCTTGCAACATCTCACAGAACTCAAAAATGTTGCCCCATTAGTCTTTTATGCCCTGAGTGAGAATTGGCCAAGAGTCCCCAAAATGGTTTGGGATGCGACTTGCAACTGAGCATAAAATGAAAACCGAGACTCAGATTGAGGAACCGTCATCTCTGTTGGATTCTTGGCATAACATTTTAGCTAGAGCACCTGTCATTCCCGGTTCCAACCCATCAAAAGTTGTTTTTTTCATCGATTTCGGTAACTAGTGCTTTGCTCAGTAAGAAGAAATGCAACATTTGGATTTAGGGGTCCAATAAAACCATGGCTCGAGAGTGGATGGACAATGTGGTCACCTATTCCATGCCTAAACAAGCATGCAAAATCTCATGGAGCTCAAAAATGCTGCTCTGTTGGGCTTTTATACCCCGAGGATGAATTGCCAAGAGTCCTCGAAATGTTTTGGGATGCGACTTGCAACTGGGCATAAAACGAAAAACAAGAGTCAGATTGAGGAACCATCAACTTCGATGGATTCCTGGCATAGGATTTCAGATAGAGAACCCCTCACTCTCAGGTGCCATGCCTCAGAAGTTTCTTTACCCATTGATTTCAAGAACTAGTGTTTTTCTCAGTTTAAAGCAAACCAACATTTGGATTAAGGGGTCCAATTTATGAAACTGTTCCTCAGGAGAGGATGGAATATACAGTCAACTAGTCAATGCCTAAACAATCTTGTAGCATCTCACAGAACTCAAAAATGCTGCTCCATTAGGTTTTTATGCCCTCAGGAGAAATTGGCCAAGAGCCCCCAAATGGTTTGGGATGCGACTTGCAACTGGGAATATAATGAATATCGAGACTTAGATTGAGGAACCGTCGACTCCGATGGATTCTTGGGATAATATTTCATCTAGACCAACCCTCACTCATGGGTACCATGCCTCAGAAGTTTCTTTAATCATTGATTTCAAGAACTAGTGTTTTGCTCAGTTTGAAGCAATGCAACACTTGGATTAAGAGACCAATTTATGAAACCATGCCAATTTATGAAACCATGCCTCAGGAAAAGATGGATAATTTGGTCACCTATTCCATGCCTAAACAATCTTGCATTATCTCACAGAACTCAAAAATGTTGCTCCGTTAGTATTTTATTCCTTGAGCGGTAATTGGCCAAGAGTCCCCGAAATTGTTTGGGATGTGACTTGCAACTGAGCATAGAATGAAAACCGAGACTTAGATTGAGGAACCGTCATCTCTGTTGGATTCCTGGCATAGGATTTTAGCTATATCACCCCTCACTCTCGGTTCCAACCCCTCAGAAGTTGTTTTTTTCATCGATTTCGATAACTAGTGCTTTGCTCAGTAAGAAGCAATGCAACATTTGGATATAGGGGTCCAATTTATGAAACCATGCCCCGAGAGCGGATGGAAAATGTGGTTACCTAGTCCATGCCTAAACAAACATGCATAATCTCATGGAACTCAAAAATGTTTCTTCATTAGGCTTTTATGCCCCAAGGAAGAATTGCCAAGAGTCCTCGAAATGGTTTGGGATGTGACTTGCAAATGGGCATAAAACGAAAAACCGAGAGTCGGATTGAGGAACCGTTGACTTTGATGGATTCTTGGCATAGGATTTCAGCTAGAGAACCCCTTACTCCCAGGTGCCATGCCTCAGAAGTTGATTTACTCATTGATTTTGAGAATTAGTGTTTTGATCAGTTTGAAGAATACCAACATTTGGATTAAGGGGTCCAATTTATGAAACCGTGCCTCCAGAGCGGATGGAAAATATAGTCACCTAGTACACACCTAAACAATGTTGCAGCATCTCACAGAACTCAAAAATGCTGCTTCATTAGGTTTTTATGCCCTCAGGAGAAATTGGCCAAGAGTCCCTGAAATGGTTTGGGATGTGACTTGCAACTGGGAATATAATGAATATCGAGACTTGGATTGAGGAACCATTGAATCCAATGGATTCCTAGGATATGATTTCATCTAGAGCACCCCTCACACACAGGTGCCATGCCTCAGAAGTTTCTTTAGTCATTGATTTTGAGAACTAGTGTTTTGCTCACTTTGAAGCAATGCAACATTTGGATTAAGGGGCCAATTTATGAAACCATGCCTCGAGAGTGGATGGATAATTTGGTCACCTAGTCCATTCCTAAACAAGCTTGCAGCATCTCACGAAACTAAAAAATGTTGCTCCATTAGTCTTTTATGCCCTGAGCGGGAATTTTCCAAGAGTCCCCGAAATGGTTTGGGATGCGACTTGCAACTCGACATAAAATGAAAATCGAGACTCGGATTGAGGAACTGTCATATTTGTTGGATTCCTAGCATAAGATTTTAGCTAGAGCACCCCTCACTCCTAGTTCCAACTCCTCAGAAGTTGTTTTTTTCATCGATTTCGATAACTAGTGCTTTGCTCAGTAAGAAGCAATGCAACATTTGGATTTAGGGGTCCAATTTATGAAACCATGCCTCGGGAGCGGATGGACAATGTGGCCACCTATTCCATGCCTAAACAAGCATGCAAAATCTCATGGAGCTCAAAAATGTTGCTCTGTTAGGATTTTATGCCCGGAGGAGGAATTGCCTAGAGTCCCCGAAATGGTTTGGGATGTGACTTGCAACTGGGCATAAAATGAAAACCGAGACTCGGATTGAGGAAACGTCGACTCTGATGGATTCTTGGCATATGATTTCAGCTAGAGAACCCCTCACTCCTGGGTGCCATGCCTCAGACGTTTCTTTACTCATTGATTTCGAGAACTATTGTTTTTCTCAGTTTGAAGCAAACCAACATTTGGATTAAGGGGTCCAATTTATGAAATCATGACTCATGATAGGATGGAAAATATAGTCACCTATTCCATGCCTAAATAATCTTGCAACATCTCATGGAACTCAAAAATGCTGCTGTGTTAGGTTTTTATGCCCGTAGGAGAAATTGGCGAAGAGTCCCCGAAATAGTTTGGGATGCGACTTGCAACTGGGCATATAATGAATAGTGAGACTCGGATTGAGGAACCATTGACGCCGGTGGATTCCTGGGACAAGATTTCATCTAGAGCACCCCTCACTCACGGGTTCCATGCCTCAAAAGTTGCTTTAATCATTGATTTCGAGAACTAGTGTTTTGCTCAGTTTGAAGCAATGCAACATTTAGATTAAGGGGACAATTTATGAAACCATGCCTCAAGAGCAGATGGATAATTTGGTCACCTATTCCATGCCTAAACAATCTTGCAATATCTCACAGAACTCAAAAATGTTTCTCCGTTAGTCTTTTATGCCCTGAGTGGAAATTGGCCAAGAGTCCCTGAAATGGTTTGGGATGCGACTTGCAATTGGACATAAAATGAAAACCGAGACTCAGATTGAGGAACTGTTGTCTCTGTTAGATTCCTGGCATAAGATTTTATCTAGAGAACCCCTCACTCTCGGTTCCAACCCCTCAGAAGTTGTTGTTTTCATCGATTTCGATAACTAGTGTTTTGCTCAGTAAGAAGAAATGCAACATTTGGATTTGGGGGTCCAATTTATGAAACCATGCCTTGGGAGTGGATGGACAATGTGGTCACCTAGTCCATGCCTAAAAAATCATGAAAAATCTCATGGAGCTAAAAAATGATGCTCTGTTAGGCTTTTATGCCCAGAGGAGTAATTCCCAAGAGTCCCTAAAATGGTTTGGGATGCAACTTGCAACTGGGCATAAAACAAAAACCGAGACTCAGATTGAGGAACCGTTGACTCTCGTGGATTCTTGGCATAGGATTTCAGCTAGAAAACCCCTCACTCCTGAGTGCCATGCCTCAAAAGTTTCTTTACTCATTGATTTCGAGAACTATTGTTTTGCTCAGTTTCAAGAAAACCAACATTTGGATTAAGGGGTCCAATTTATGAAATTGTGCCTCGGGAGCGGATGGAAAATATAGTCACCTAGTCCATGCCTAAAAAATCTTGCAGCATCTCACATAACTCAAAAATGATGCTCCATTAGGTTTTTATGCCCTGAGGAGAAATTGGCCAAGAGTCCCCGAAATGGTTTGGGATGCGACTTGCAACTGGGCATATAACGAATATCAAGACTCAGATTGAGGAACCGTCGACTTTGATAGATTCCTGGGATATGATTTCATATAGATCACCCCTCACTCATGGTTGCCATGCCTCAGAAGTTGCTTTAATCATTGATTTCAAGAACTAGTGTTTTGATCAGTTTGAAACAATGTAACATTTGGATTAAGGGGCCAATTTAGGAAACACTACCTTGAGAGCGGATGGAAAATATAGTCACCTAGTCCATGCCTAAACAATCTTGCATCTTCTCATGAAACTCAAAAATGTTGTTCTGTTAGTCTTTTATGCCCTGAGCGAGAATTGGCCAAGAGTCCCCGAAATGGTTTGGGATGCAACTTGCAACTGGGCATAAAAAAAAAAAGAGACTCGGATTGAGGAACCATCATCTATGTTGGATTCCTTGCATATGATTTTAGCTAGAGCACCCCTCATTCCCGGTTCCAATCCATCAGAAGTTCGTTTTTCAATTGATTTCGATAACTAGTGCTTTGCTCGATAAGAAGCAATGCAACATTTGGATTTAGTGGTCCAATTTACGAAACCATGCCTCGGGAGTGGACGGACAATGTGGTCACCTAGTCCATGCCTAAAAAATCATGCAGAATCTCATGGAGCTAAAAAATGATGCTTCGTTAGGATTTTATGCCCGGAAGAGGAATTGCGAAGAGTCCCCAAAATGGTTTGGGATGTGAATTGAAACCGAGCATAAAACAAAAAATGAGACCTGGATTGAGGAACCGTCGACTCCGATGGATTCCTGGGATAGGATTTTAGCTAGATCACCCCTCACTCTCAGTTCCAACCCCTTGGAAGTAGTTTTTTTCATCGATTTATATAACTAGTGCTTTGCTCAGTAAGAAGCAATGCAACATTTGGATTTAGGGGCCAATTTATGAAACCATGCCTCAGGAGTGGATGGATAATTTGGTTACCTACTCCATGCCTAAACATTCTTGCATCATCTCACATAACTTAAAAATGTTGTTCCATTAGTATTTTATGCCCTGAGCATGGATTGAGTAACTGCCGTCTTTGTTGGATTCCTGACATAGGATTTCAGCTAGAGCACCCCTCACTCCTGGTTCACTCCCAGTTCATGATTGGATTCTAGTTTCCCTAAACTTTAGTTTTGAGGCTGCATGTATTACTGTCCAAGAGGTTGGGAGAATGTTGGGATAAAGAAGAGGAACCTCACTTATTTTCGAGAAAAGCAGCACAACACTCCCTATTGTAGGGGAAGGATAGTATAAGAAGTAACATTTACCAGATACAGGGGGGGTAAAAGTAGTCTTTGACCACTAATTCCATAATTTGATCAACCCTTTTAAGCAGGGCAAGGACTAAAATATCTTGAAGGGAATTTTATATATTTCCATCAAGGACATGGACAATTTTGATGTGGACAATTTTGCATGGAGGCATTTCTCCTGGACCTCTTCATGAAATATTGTGAATCTATGGTGCATGTACAAATATGTGAGATGTGGGTTTATGATAATTTTTTGAATTTTCCAATAACATTCTCCATTGACCTTGTGTAAACCATTCCATTTGGTGTTTTTTGCACTAAGTGTAAAGAACAATGTTGGAGAATTATAAGACATAAGTTAGATATGAGCTATTTGTTACCTCTTTTCTACCTTTTATTTTAATTGTATCCATATTTTGTATTGATCAAATGAGGAATTAACCCGAAATTGATGCCATTAGACACAAACTCAATCCTAAGGCCAACTAAGGAGAAAAAACAACACACGCTAATTAATCCAGGAGTCAAGCATGCAAACAAACCTTCTCACAAAGAAGCGCTAGTTGGTGATGGAATCCAACATCGCATAATCAATGCGCGAAGGGGCTGAGTTTCGGTGGGTGGGAAAGTTACGTTGACAACCTGCTTAATGAACTAATGCCCTGGTGAAATTTACCTCACCGAGCAGTGGGAAACCCTCCAAGGAGTCCGAGTGAGTCTAGCCAACGTCGATCCCAGGTACAACACCACCTTCCCTGTGTTGTCACCTTGTGTAGGAAGTCTAAAATATTATGGCCTCTATGGTACCACCTACTATACCAAAGCAGAGGGGGGATAGTCGAAATTCGACACCAAGACCAACAAAGCAGGGTTAATTACTCTAAGGGCCCCAATGTGACCTCGTGATTGACCCTTGTGTTAGAAGGGCTTCCCAAAGTCAGTGATATAGCAACTGGATTTCACTCCCTAACTCAAGTCTTTATGTTTGTTTAGCAGCTTTGGAAATTTATTCTCACAATTCTATTCCAATGCTCTACACCTAAGTTAAGATGGGTTTGAAGAGCCATAGAAGAGTTGCTAGATAAATTTTAATTAGCGCTTGATTTTAGGTTGTTTTTACTCAAAGGAGTGGTCATGAAACTGATGGCATTTTGACTCAACTCTTTAAACCATGCAAGAGGAAAATGAAATGCAAGAAATTCAACTTCGATGAAAACTAGCTATGGGAAGGAGCAAGAGGTCTTAAGCAAAGAAATAATTTCTTGATAGATTACTATGTGTGTAGTACTGCAAAATGACCCAAATTTTAAAAATACCATGCAAATGTCATAGCTCACTTAGTACACCTATACAACATTGAATCAAATGTCATCATTTCTAACATAGTAAAATTTTATGATTATAGAGACCACCATACACATCTTGAATACTCATAAGGATTGTGGGGGATTCACCTTGTATTTTCTCTTTGAAATTTCACTTTGCACTTTGCATCTACAAGCAAAAGGATAAGGAAAAAGGCTGACATGATGTAAAGGCTACGGGGAAGGATGATGCACATAGAAAAAATCACATAAAAAGTAAGGGGCTATGTAGAGCATATTTGTTTTTGCTTAGAGCATTGCCTTTGCACTTTGTACTGCATGTTAAATCCAAAGGAAAGTGAAGTGGAGTGTTGATGTGGATCTATATACCAATTTGGATGCAAAGGTATAGACTATGGGGTTTGAAAGAAAATATGCATGCCCTCCACACTTCACATTAGTACTATTGTGAGGCAACAATAAGCTTGGTGAATAGGAGGAAGTACAACTACACCCTCTGCAATGTGGTTGAGTGAAAACTAAAAACTATGGATGTAAATGTATTGACAACAATTTCTTGCGAGTTCTCTTAGATTCCCTAGAGAAAACAAACAATTGGAGGAGGTAATAAAGAGGTAGGTTAGTCATTAGTGAAGGGGATTTGAAGTTCAAAACATTGTTGGAGCAAAGGGATTTTGCAAATTTGGCATTGAAAAAGATGGAAATATTGGGAGGTTAAGGGTGTAGCAACAAAAATACCAAGGACCTGGAAGGATAAATCTATTCCTAGATTGAAAGGATGAAGAGGATTTTGAGTTTGTATGAAGAGCAAATATTGTGTTTGAGCCAAAACAACAATATGCAAGACACTAATTAGGAGTGAGATTACACAAATTCTAATGGTGTTGGCGGGGAATAGGAATCATGAGGAATACCATTGAATGAGAATTCTCAACCATGTGGGATGTCAAATTCTAGGCCTACTTGTAGCACAAAAAATGCCAAAATTTTGTATTTTGTATTTTTTATTGTGTAGAAATCAAAAGTCATGGGGATCGTTATTCTTTGCAAGTGGGTTAACACTAGTGTTTTAGAAATCACCTTTTCTTTGTAGTTGTCCTAAAAATGAGCATAATTTTTTGTGTTGTAATAGAAGAAGAAACCAATAGAGTTATTGAATAAATCGAGAACAAGTCATTTCTCACCTACAATAAGGATTTTCCCTAGTTTCCATGGTAGCATGTTATTGCTTCATGATTCCACCCACTCCCCTATATAGTTTTCTCGCATCAATGATGGGAGACATTGCATACCCAAGTTTAGTGCATACTTTCTCCAAGTTAATTCGATGTGTTGACCCTCTAAAAGGGCCACTTGTATCACATGTTGTTAATTTTGTGGGAAGGTCTCATCATTTCTAGTTAACATTGTCTCTAATATTGTCAAACTCATATGCTTCCCCCCTCAAAATATGCAACCCATGGCAAGGAAATTTATTTCAATATGGATTCTCTCTTTCTCTTGGAAAAGACAAGTTTCTTCCATCTTTTTCCATTTATGACACTACATTGGCTATGTTTGTGTGGTTGAAACCCTCATGGGTTAAGGATGACCTTGAAGGTTATTTCATGGGATATGTAATGATTTGTAGATTTAGTGGTTGTTGGCCAATGCTAAAGGATCTTTAAAATTGGGTCTAATTCTTGAGTTCGTTCTTCAACATTTTTTTTGTGAGTAGTATTCAAATGCACTACTTTCGTAGGTAAAATCAATATGGTTAGGGTGAAAAATTACATATTCGTAGGTGTAGTATTGTAGGGAAACAAATTACATAACCATAGGTGGCATGGATCATTCAATTTTCTAAGTAATTATGCTAGAACTCAAGGATACAAATTCAAAGTGTTATTACTCTCATTATTATGCACATACTTTTCCTACCAAAACTTATCGAAAAATTTCAAAATGTTATTACACTCATTGTTGGGACTTTCTTGGCCTACTAGCACTCAATTATGAAATTTTACAGTGTTATTATTCTCATTGTTATGCCTATACTCAACAACATTATTCTACACATTGAATGTATGCCTTTTTCCCAATTGTATGCCTCTATCTTCAAAAGAACACAAAAGAAAGAAATAATCAACTCAAAGTGTCTAGTTTGGGAAAGGGTGGTAAAAGTAAGTGAGATCTAGGATCAAGGGCCTCCCTCATGTATAGCGTCATGCATCTCTGGTCCAAAAACCAGAAGAAGGCTCAAAGGAATTTATAAAATAATAGTTATTTGGCCATATGAAGAAATATCTATGTGATTAGATGATAGAGGTATGGTAATGAGAATTGAACCTAACTCTAACCAACACACCCTTTCCTAAATTCAAAGAGCATCTCAAGAAAATTTAGATCCTGATTTGGGGTTTTAAAGGATTTTAAGAACTTACCAATTTTGGCATCATTTCTGGTGAAGGTGGGGTCTCCTCTATCACTCCATCAAGGGCCTACTCTGTCACTCCTCCTCTATCACTCCAACAAGGGCACTCTTAGTCGCTCCTCCTACAACAATGAAATACACTCTCAGTCGCTCCCATAGGTGAGGTTATTCTCTGTTGTTCCTCCTCCAACAATGGCATGCACTCTCAGTCACTCATTTGTTTCTCTAGCAATGACATGCACTCCCAAAGTTGAGGTTGTTCTTCTCTCGCTCCAGCAATGAGGTTATTCTCCTCTTGCTCCAACAATGGCATGCACTCTCAATCGCGGGGAGGTGAAGTTATTTTCCTCTCACTCAAGTAATGGCATGCACTCTCAGGCCTGGGGAGGTCGTAAGGTTACTATCCTCTCGCTCCAACAATGGTATGCACTATCACTCGTAGTGAGGCAAGGTAATTCGAACAATGGGGGTTATGTGCGTGTGAGAGAGGGATTATGTACTTTTGTTTGTATATATTTTATATATTATATAATTTTGTTGTCCCTTGACCAAGTTTTGAGGATCCTTGGTCATGTTTGAACTATTTTTGGGACTTCAACAGCCTATTGAAGGCAGAGTGCAAGACGAAGCGGAGATCATTGGATCTTAGCCCCCTTTTAGGGATTTTTGGGATTTGGGATTATGTGATGGGTATGGGAATGTCAGCCCATGGTTTTACCCATGTTTAGGCCCGATTTTGTAATTTATAAATAGATGCTAGGCGATGTAGTGAGTATGAATGGATAAGTGTGAATGGAAAGTCAGTTGGAAGTGGTACTGAGTGCAAGTAATAGTTGTAAGTGCTTTGTGTATGTTTGCAAGGCTGAGTGCAAGTGACTGTAAGGACTATATGTAGGCTTTGTGCAGTAACCTATCTTGGGGAAGGAGGATCTAGCGAAGAGTGTGCAGATATCTTATCTTCTGCGAAGTTGATCTGAAGGCTCTGTGGATGTAAGAAGATTGAAGAAAGCTAATAAAGAAGACAAAGAGTTGGTGGACGTAGCCCCAGGGTGGGGGTGAACCACGTACATCATGTGTTGTGAATTCTTTGTGCAATGTGTTGATGTGTTTATGTATTTACTTGCTTAGTGCTTTGATATAGATGAATGATAGGTAGATCTATTGTTTCTTTGTGCTTAATAATGAGAGTAAATGTTGGATGTGACCTGTGTGAATGTGATTAGTGTTTGAATCTGCTAGATCTAATCTGTTTCGTCATGCTAAGTGTTGCTAGATGCTAGATCTGGTTGAATCCTACGATGCTCTGTAATTAGGGTTTTACCTGTGAAGTAGATACTGGTTAAATATTGATGAACTATATTGCTAAGTTATTTCTCAAGGTGTTACAATTAGAGATCTATGTCCCAGCTAAGGTTGTAGCCACTGGAGTTCTGCAACCACCCCTGCCTCTACCTCAGGTGAGACTTCATCTGCTTCGCAGGTGTTGCTGAAAGGGTTGGTAGTTAGGGTTTTATTGGTGCGTTGTTGTAGTGTTGAACCCTGGGTCTGCCCCTGTGCCAACAAATGGTTCCGTTGCCGGGACTTGAAACTGTGATTGCTGGGAACTAAGGAAAAAAGAGTTTTGTGTGAAGATCGGACCTGAAATTGTGATTGCTGGGAACTGAGGAGCTTTGTGCGAAGATATGACCTGAAACTATGAAAGCTCCATGCGTAGATTTGTTGCCCTAGTGCACAACATCCTACTTAGTCTGTGAAAGCTTTGTGCTAAGAAAATAAGTCCAATCTGTAGGCTTTGTGCTTTGTTAAAGGTAAGATAAGTGGAAATTTTTGTTTCAAAATTATGAATCTGGGTATGTTTGATAGTTTTTTTCCTAGCTTGAAAAGTAGGGCACAACTAGATGAAAGAAGATTTGATATGAATAGATCTGATAAGAATAGTGAAAGATATGTTATGCCTATGCATAGAAAGAATGTTTGGACTAACAAATGGATGTAGGATCCTAGAAAGAATTTTTTGTAGGTTAACTACTATGATCCTAGTGCGCAGTATAGGAAAGGCTGAGGATCATTTAAGAGAAAGAGAGGATTAACCCTTTGATATAGTTGCAAAAGACTGGGTCATATGGATAAAGAATGTCCTGGTAGAATATCTAATTGTCTTTGTTGTAAATCCATGGACCATGAAGTCTTAGATTTCCCTAGAATGATTGCTAAGATTGAAAGAATTAATATGGAACAAGTAGACCCTAAGAGAGGTCAAGAAACTGAGACCTTGGCATAATCCTAGAAGGAATCAGAGACTGTACTATTACAGATGAAAGAAATCCTGAATGACCACCAAGATACTAATCTATCAGAGATATTAAAATAGAAAGAAAAAATAGAAGTAAGAATAGGAGACTTCGACATTGATTGTATTCTGGATGAATAAACACAGGTGAATGTCATGACAAAAATAACTTGGGAAGCTATAGGAAATCTTGCTATGATTCCTTCATTGGGATGAATAGGATTATTTAGAGGAAATATGATAACCCTATGTGGAAGACTTACCCAGACATCTATTAGTGCTCATGGAACTTTGACAGAAGAAGATTTTGAGGTTGTTAAATTTATTGAGAGCAACGCCCCGTTTGCTATGTTACTAGGAAAACCTTGGATTGGAAAGGATCATGCCAAAGGGAAAGAAGAAGAAGTCTTAGAGAAAAAGAAGCAAGAATCAAAATATTTCATGACTAGGAGGATCACACAGTTGATTGAAGAACATGAGAACAGATCAAAGTTATTTAACTTGGATACTGAAGTTGAAAGAACCCAAGAAGACTCACAGAAGACTGAAGCATCTACCCCAGATAAAGAGGAAGTATTTCCCTTGAATATTAGGAAAGAATCTCAGTAGTGCGAAGTTACTATGCCAAAAGAAGACAAGAATTAGAATGGAAAGTGGAATAATGAGATGAAGATCATCGGGAAAAAGGATAGAAATCTCAACAAGAAGAGAGAAAAGTTCGAAAAGTTACAGAAGGTTCCAGAGGGAACTTCGCAAAGGGAAAATTTGCAAAATTGGAACTTCGTCGGGATATCAAAACAACGTCACATGGCACTTTTCCATGGCGAAGCAATATACTAGTTGGAAATAGTATAACCATTAGACCGATGCCACAAACATTTAGAACAAAATTTATGGCCAGGAAGCTCGCCATAAGACTGTTGGGACTGCTCAATAATGGGTAGAACTGAATTAATGAAGGCTTCTCACCCGTTGGAGAGATCCACTACGTTGTTGTCTAATTATTCCATCGACTGTTGCACCAAGAACACTTTTGAAAATTGTATTAGAGATAACTCATTGCTACTGCATTATGATTAGTAAGATCAACACCAGTTCTATTGTTTTGTGCATTCATTCATCTATCCGATCTATGCGTGTATGTCGAAGGAGCTCAACGCGGTGGAGAAAATCGTCAAATAATTTCTCATCGATCTCATGGCCAAGAAAGTAATGTCTTTGAGTATTCAAGCGTCATCAATGAGAGGAGTGCAAGCCTCTCCGTTGACTGCTCGCAGATTTGGGCCATCCTGAGTCATCACATAAAAGAGAACCAAGCATAAAGATGACCTAGAAAATGTGAAGGTGATCTCGACCAGACTGCCTGACTACATCCCACCTCTAGCCAGCGTAGTGAGTCGTGATAGTGTGCCAAGATATTTTGAGTACACCATGGTTACTGCGTACCTCTCGAAGGGGATACACACAGTTTGAGCACAGCAGGACAACATCACAATGTTGAAGTTCAACGACTTCAACCTAGGAGACCGCAAGAACCATAATATGCTCTCCCCATATAAATACTTGACTAGGATGAAGGGGAAGAACTCAAAAATAATCCTCTAGCCATGGACAATGAACCTCACGCAGTCCATCCTGTTGAATGTAATGGAAATCCCACACTTTGGAAGGCACCAAGAGGTTAACACCTTTGTCAATATCCTACTTTCATGTTACCATGGTGGCTACTTATGGCTAGAATACTGTATCATAGTCGATCTGATACTGATCCATAGGATCACCAGATTGAGTATGCAAGGACCCGACCCATAGGACTTCTATCTAGGAAAATCCACAGATCGCGTGTTAGCACAAAAGATCAAGGATACCTACGATGATGTTGAGAGGGGGACATGAGGCTACAAGGTAGCTTCCATATAGAATGGCGTAGTGCACCTAGCATGCCAATTAATTGCAAGAAATATCGTAAGGAAGAACAGACCCACACAGGTCACAAGCTTTGTCGTTGACCTCACGGGGAAATGTGTAGAAGGCCTACAGATGAACTGGGTGAAGTACCTAGTTAATCTACTAGAATTAGACTACCACGAAGCATAAGATTAGGGCTACGAGTTCCACTTTAGCTGGCTCTTGATCCTCATCACGTTTATTGCTTGGGAGATGTTAGAAGGAGCAACCTTCCTAGACATTGAACCATTCAAGCCACTCACTGCGAAGTTCACCACGCTTTGGTACTCAAGTGAGATGGGAAAATAATGGAAATCAAACATAATTTTTCACACATATTATCTCCAGCTGAAGAGATCCATCAAAGATGAACCTCGCATGATGCCGAACACCCTATAGAGGTTCCGACCCCTCATGAAGTTCCATGCATATCGACACTTCATATATATTACTGCACGAGCCGACGAAGATAAGGAGGAGATTTAGTCGTACTACAAGCTCATGGAAGAGGACCTCAAGGAGATCACCAAGGACTAGTCAGTAGACCTCCTTATCCCTGCTGACCTTGCAGAGATGTCTGACCCTGAACTTGACAGCTCGGAGGCTGCTCACAAGGAACATGACACACCCGGACCCGACAGAAGGAAGAAGACCGAAGAATCCAAGACTTAAGTAGCGCATCAGAGAAGACTGCTTCAATATCACCTGAATGAGGGGGTGATGATGAAGTAGAAGAAATAAATGGCAAAGAAGATGAGTAGAAGCAAGGTGAAGTAACACCACCTAGAGATGAGGCTAATCCCTTGAAGAAGAGGAAGGTTTCTCCCAAGAAACCTTCTTCCCAGAAGAAATCAAGAGCCACTTTGACCAAGATGAAGACTGTGCTCACTGTTGATGATTTTGACTTCATCATCGCAGCTCTGAATGACGCCTTGCAGGAAATCTTGTAGAAACAAGAATCCAAGTAGGAGGAGATGTACGATAGAATTAAGGTCAAACTCCTAGGCGTACAACAGGCCCTTCCGTCCAGTTGTGCAGTGTCCACCGCGCCCCTACCATCGGGAGAACCAGAGTTGGGAGATGAGCCAGCCCAACTTCGATGACTAGCTGATGTGACTGAATCTCTCCTTTGTCACTCACAAGAAGAAACAGAATAAGACACCTAGGCATTGAAGCAAGTGCAAGAAGTAATAGTAGAACAACTCCGAGTTGCAAAGCAGGAGAAGGTTTCCTTCCAGATAAATTTTGAAGAGGAGAAAGCACAGATTCAACAGGAAAAAGAACAGTTGCTCGTAGAGAAACTCGAAGTGCAATAAGTAGTTAATAGATCAATTTTCTCTGTGATAGGCTTATAGACAAAGGCAGAAGACCGAGTCGTGCATCAAGTAGACCAGCTCGCAGAAGCTATCCAACAACTAAAACAAAGAATAGCAAACTTAGAGCTCTGCACAGTGCCCGACACCTTGCAGGATATGAGGGATCAAAGGGAAGCAACTGCTCATGGCACAGTTGAAAGAATCAAGGGCCTCGCCTTGGAATGTAAACAATTGAGTGATCATAGTGCCCAAACGTATGAGAAACTCACTGAGAATCCAGAACTGAATACACTGAAGTCACAACTCCAAGAGGAAAAGTATCAAGAAGAAACAATACAGGTGCAGTTGAAGCCCCTGTCAGTTGTTGAAATAATGAAGCGATCCCAAGAGAAGCGCACTTCCCAACAACAGGTCCACACCATTTAGAGAAAAGTCATGGAAGTGATTCAGAGGCTCCAACCTATACAGGATGAGGCTTGCCAAATGTTCGTAGAGATAGAAGGTCAAGGAGCATAATTAGAGAAAGTTGTCACTGCAACAAAACAATGCCTAGAGGGACCTGTCAATGAAGCTGTTATCAAAGATTTCATTGAATAGGAGGCCGTGGCACAGTAACAAGTCGAAGCAGCTCCAGCCAAGATCAAGGAATTTAAGGCAGAATTATCTAGATCAAAGTGACTCGGGATGATTCATAGGTGAGTGTTGGGGGCCTGTTGGCCCTTGACCAAGTTTTGAGGATCCTTGTTCATGTTTGACCTATTTTTGGGACTTCGAGAGGTTGTCGAAGGCGGAGCGCAAGACAAAGCGGAGATCGCGGGATCTCGGCCCCCTTTTAGGGATTTTTTATATTTTGGATTATGTAATGGGTATGGGAATGTCGCCCCATGGGTTTACCCATGTTTAGGCCTAATTTTGTATTGTTTAAATAGATGCTTGGTGATGTAGTGAGTATGAACATCTAATTGAAAATGAAAATTTAGTTGGAAGTGGTGTTGAATGCAAGTAACAGTTGTAAGTGCTTTGTGTATGTTTGCAAGGCTGAGTGCAAGTGACTGTAAGAAATATATGTAGGCTTTGTGCAGTAACCTAGCTTGGGTAAGGAGGATATAGCGAAGAGTGCACATATCTCCTATCCTTTGCAAAGTTGATATGAAGGCTCTGTGCATGTAAGAAGATTGAAGAAAGCTAATAAAGAAGACGAAGAGTTGGTGGACGTAGCCCCAAGGTGGGGGTGAACCATGTACATCCTATGTTGGGAATGCTTTGTGCGATGTGTTGATGTGTTTATGTATTTAATTTCTTAGTTCTTTGATATAGATGAATGATAGGTAGATCTGTTGTTGCTTTGTTCTTAATAATGAGAGTAAATGCTAGATCTGACCTGTGTGAATGTGATTAGTGTTTGAATCTTCCAGATCTGATTTGTTTCATCATGCTAAGTGCTGCTAGATTCCATATCTGGTTGACTACGACGATGCTCTGTAATTAGGGTTTTACCTGTGAGGTAGATACTGGTTAAACATTGATGAACTATATTGCTAAGTGCTTTGTCAAGGTGTTACAATCAGAGATTTGTGTCCCAGCTAAGGTTGCAGACACTGGAGTCCTGCAACCACCCCTGCCTCTACCTCGGGTGAGACTTCATCTTCTTCGCAGGTGTTGCCGAAAGGGCCGGTAGTTAGGGTTTTGTTGGTGCGTTGTTGTAGTGTTCAACCCTGGATCTGCACCCATGCCAACAAATTTATATAATGTAAATTATATAAATTATATATTATATAAATAATTTTTTATATAAATTACATATATTAAATACTTAATAAATGTGTATATTTAATAAATATTTTATATAAATTGCATATATTTAATGCTTAATAAATGTGTATACATATAATAATGGTTAGAAACATGTGTATACTCCTTGGAGGTCATAGGTTCAAACACAGAGGGGGGTAGGGTATGTATACCTTCATAGATGGGGTAAAACTATGGCCATTTGCAAATCATGACCTAGATGATTATGGGTCAAAGAAAAAATATGAATACCAAGACTGGTATTCTATGTCTAACTCGAAAATAGATCCTCCAGATAATGTTTAAAAGGGTTAATTTAACATTCCAACTCTAGGTAATGATCAATCTCAGAAGTAGAGACTACAATGGGATTGGATTGAGAAATTATTATTGAATCAATATGCGCTTCCTCTTGTAGCATGATCTTCAAGGGATGCTCTTCTTGAAGGGATTTTATCACAAAGAATGGTATTTATTTTTAGGTTCATTCAAAGCCTCATAGACAATATGTTGAATATTCTCTTCAAGTTTGAAAAACATATTGCAGAGAGTCAACAAGTTATGCTTCAAATCCTCACAAGTACTTATGTTGAATATGTACTTGTGTTGAATATGTTTTCGTTGGATGTGAAGAATGCTACTTGTCAATTACCTGATGACTATTTTGCTTGGTCATTTTGTTTGGCTAGTCCTTGTTACTAGAAATACCACCTTATAAGTTTCACCTCTTTAAAGTGGGTGGTAGATTAAATATCCTTCAAACACATGTTGCAGTGGCACATGCAATCTAGCAATTGTCAACCTCCTTCTCTTAAAACCTCTTTGAATGACTACGCCAAAAAAGTCTCCGATTGTCTATTTTTTGGCCATTTGTTCACCAATTGAAATAGTCTAATGAAAATTATTTCTCATGCCCCCATGGGTAAAACCTAACATGGAAAATGGTGCATTGGGCCTAGGGACATGTCTTTTAAGAGATTCCTAATGGTACACAACCTTAGTCAAATCATCTCTTGTTGAATGTTATCTAAGTTTATTACAATGTCAATTGGACGATATTATATTTGATGTTGTTGATATCATGGTAGCTGCGGGAGGTATTTACCTCCACGTATAAACTGTTAAGAACCAAATATCAAAATAGCATAGAAAAACCTCAGAATAAGTACTCAACACCTTGAAAGAGAGAGAAACTCAAATAATAAGCCTCTTCGAGGGGGAAACCTCCTTATGCCCATGTAAATGTACAATTACAAGATGATTCAAAATGAAAATGTCTCCTTGGTATATATAGGAGACTAGGAGGTATAATTACAACTAATGGACTAAAGCTGACATAAATAAAATAACATTACTAATATAATATTCCCTAATTAAGGAGTAATGAGCCACTAT